>CM033712.1:73375485-73497176 GCA_019671005.1 Hibiscus mutabilis | reverse complement strand
ACAGTTTAGATCTGACATACTTTACTAAAAATAATTTATAGAGCTTTTTCTTTTTTTATCACGTCATTTCAAATTATTCGTGCAATAGGTACACAATGTTTAAGACATTTATTTTTTTCTTCATTAAGGCAGAGTTTTAATCTTTTATGAGAAATTAATTTAGCACTTAAAGGATTAGTTATAAAGTTAAAAATAGAAATTAGAACAAGGCATTAGAAGATATATAAACATAAAATAAATTAGGCCTATGCAATTGCCATAAACAAACATCTTTGCAATATTTACAAATAATCTTGAAATATTATGTACACAAGCATCAATGAACAGAGGCTTCATTAACTTACCATGCAGCGAAAATTGGAGAAGACGGATCCGTACGTCGAGATAATGTTTTTCGACCCTAAGAACATCGAAAGGTGGTTCAAGACTCTTGCTACAATCCATCACAATTCTAGGGCATGATTTAATGATAAAATATCCTTCTGCATTTAATTGTTTGCTCGTTCTTGAAAGACTGCAAGAAGTTACTCCAGCTCAATCTAAGTACTTCTAAGTTTTACCTCAGGGACCCCTTTTCCGTACAAAATACTTCAAACCCGAATCAAAAGATTCTTAGGGCCGTTTACCTATGGTAATTAGATAATCTTGAACACTTAATAAATCCTCATATAAGTCGAAGTATAAAAAAGTATGGAAAACACAATGTTCTCATCTAATGAAATATGTGATGACTGCATCGTTTTTATGTATGCTTTACCTTATAGATCATTGGAAGTCGGAGAACATCAGTAGTCAGGAACCGATGATTAACAACAGCTTCTGCTATTGGACGTTTTCCAAAGTCAGGATTCAGCATTGCCTGCAAGGCGATGAAAATCCGTTAGAGCCCAATTGCAAATAAAGATGATGGATAATGTTGGCTATGAACACCCTACTGGTTAAAAAACCCATATCATATCTATTATCCCCATATTGCAACTAACCTGAAGTAGTTCCCAACCAGCACCTTCGCCCAAATCTAGAAATTTGACAGCTTCTAACAACCGGTCATCTGCCAAACAATACCTGCACACAAAACCGAGAAGAAAAGAATGAGGTAACTAGTCAAACTTGAAACAAAGACAATAGAGGAATAAATGGTTTCACAAAACAAATAATGTGCTATGGCTGAAACAAGGAAAAGATTCGAACACTGATTCTGCTAGCTAGCTAAAATGAAAATTTGAAACCCGTTTCCAGTTTCTCACGAGACATGTCGAGTAAATAGGTAACCATTTTATATTCCTCCAAAGCTGTCAAAAATAATCTACATGTAGGGAAAAGTTCTCAACTTTTACTTCAAAAATTAGAGAAGGGAAGTGTGACCAAATTTGCAGTGTATATAGAAAACAAGTCCTTTCGGCTTTTATATGTAACAGCTTCCTGCTTCAAGTCATTAAGAGGGTGATGATTTTGTACAGTTATAGAACTTCTTGTCAGTAATTACAGATAGACACTAGACACTTCATTGCCCCATGAACTGGATATGATCATATTGATAATAAAAGGACCAATATGGCTCTCAGTACAAGCACTACTTTTGAAAATTCGAAAGGCTTACTCTCTTGTAGCCATGACATCAAGTTTGAAAGTGCTTTCCAAAAGCTGCTGGCCGTACATGAAACCACAATTAGTATGGTCAGAAAATTGCTTATTTTTTTGGAGCATGCTTATAATTATGTACAACAGGCAGAACCGAAACATTTTAAAAGGAATTGCTTACTTGCAATGAAAGGCCATCCATAATCCCTGCTTCACAAAATGGAACGAAAGTCAAATATGCAAAAAGAAGACCTGCTTCATACCTGTCTAGCGAAAAAGAAAAGAAATTATGTTTTGGTATAAAAACGGCTAGTGAAGTGTCACCAAAAATCAAAACATTACATGTCATCTGCAATTCCAAAAGCTCTTTTCTCCATAGGTGTGAATGCACCAGCAGAAGATGCCCTTCTCCAAAGACCCTCTGAGAATGTGCTAGGACCTTCTTCCAAAGATGAAAAGCTAAAGCAAAATGCCATATCATTGGATATAAATAGCACTATGTTGAAAAACTAGAGAAATTCCAAGCAATATTTAACGTCCGTTTCCCTCATTTTCATGAGAATACTCTAGCGAAAGGGAACATATGTATTTCTATATCTTTTAAATAGATGATATAATACATGCTCATATCCAGGATCATTACCTTATTCTCAACAAGATTGATGATTTTTTTGCACCCTTCAGAAGTGTCATCTTATAACTTTAAAAGCTAGGGATCTAATTTTCTTTTAGGTAAAAAAAGCCAATGGCCCAATACTGAACCATGATCAAGTATCTCGCTATCTCGCTCTGTATACCATTATCAAGTACGCATAATGACTTTGCAATCGTCATCTAGGGAAAAGATATATCCAGACTTAGGGGATTGTTTAGCTCGGTTAGCAGTTCTCTTTTTTAGCCAATGGCCCAATACTGAACCAACCAATCTATTCTAGGGAACAAAGTAAAACCATTGCCTTGGGTAGCAAAACTGTCACAGAGATGATAATTAGATTACATCTTTCTGGAGAAGTGTAAAAGCCAAAAAACAACATAGCAGTACCTGATGTCAACAGAAAAGGCTAGATCTCGAAGCTTTGGAACCAGATAAGCAGCATCTCTTTCTACTATTGTACTGCCATCATTCAATGAAAGGTTGATTAAACTTTGAAGTGAACAGAGTAAACCGATTGTCTTTTAAGGAGGGTTAAACCCAGACTTATGAAAATTATCAAACAAAATACTTGAGTATAACAGAAGCAGGTCCAAGACTCTGGTGTAATCTTTCATGATTATGCATGTAGGCTAAACCTCTCATAGCACCAAGGAATAGCCTAATGACAAAGTACGATCTGCGTTTAAATGCCTGCTCTTTCTCGAAAGGATTCCAAGAATTTTCTTGTAGAGAACGGACTCTTGATACTTTCTCACTAGTTGCTTTTGCAAAGTCAGCTGCACTATATTTATCATCACCACGGAAGGCTAGCCACTGTACAGAACAAAGCTACTTCATTTCTTAAGTTACCGAAAATAAAAAGAAACTTGAAAACTTACATATAGTTTATATGAAATGACAGACCTGCTCCCCTGTTTTTGTCTCAAATCCACCAAGAAGTAATAGAAGATTCTTACATATACCTTCAGAACTGCTCTGTTAAACAAGTGCGTAATCAAAGATAAAATCAGTATCATTCCTTCAACTTTCAGACTGACAAATTTCAATTACCAAAAGGAACACAAATTTTACTTCTGTGATTGGTTGAAACTTATTGCTCCACATTATTTTACCTGGAGGAAAGCATGTGCATTGAGTTCATTGGCTGCCATCATATCAGCCTCAATACCAGCGGCTCGTTGTCCGGGGTAAACCTTCATAGACAAAGGTTTTAGTAAAGTGAATACAAATAACTAAATGGTTAGCAACATCCTTGTAGCCTAAGGGACTAAGATGGGAAACTATGGCTGAAAAGATTAGTATTATTAAGAAAAATATATAAACAATATCACCTTAAATATCACTGCTGTGCCTTTGAGTGGACCCTGAGCTATTCTTCCTTCGTAAAGCCTGCAGAGGGACTGCCACTAATAGCACCAGTAGGAAGATGGAAAAGATTCTGCAAGTTTCATCGACAGTAACAAACGTATTCAGCTTATTTATGTCCATGTGCGTGCATGTATCCATAGAAATGCACCTTATTTTTACACTCCCTTCCCCAACAACTTGAACTCTCAATTGCCCCAAATCTCCGGAAGACAATTCAAGATCTGCCCCTGCTTGGAACCCTGAATAGCTGGAAAGAAAAATCCAAACATTTTTCCATGTCATATTTCAATAAGATTTGTATCAAAAACAAAAAATTAAGAATAAAGAGTAAAAATCACATACATTTGCTGCTTCTTCAACAATATACATGCAGGTTCATTAGCAAATGTATCTAACACAATTCGGATAACAGGTTAATTTGTTCGATCAAAGAACAGCTAACAGTAACAATCATGATATTCAAACATTCCCTTTACCTTATTGTTTCTCAACATTTCCTTGGCCGGGAAATTATGTACCAACTACCAAGTTCAACATCCACAAAACATAACCCCCTAATTTTTTTCCTACTATTCTAAAGATTGTCACTTTCTAAGCAACCAGACTAAAGACTTATTGGCAGACAAAGTTAGATAATAAAAAAAATAGCACATTCATCCAAAATTCTTTACTCTCAGCAAATAACTATATTTGCACTAAATATGAATACCCAAATGCCTGAAAATTACAAAAAACACTTAAAATTCTTTTCTTTAATTCATTTATTATTCCGGAGAACCAAACAGAGAATAGAAGGGGTAAAAATGATGAGCAAACCGAATTACCTAGTAACATTCATGAAACCATAGCTGCCAATTAGTCGGCCAACTTCGAATGAGTCAGGACTGGTAATAAGATTGGCTGTACAGAGTCGACTGGACCGAGTTCGACTACTGACCCAGGAGCTAAATCGCGGTTTTCTCGAAAGGGAAGAAGTGGGGTTTCGAGAAATGAAAAAAGGCACACAAGTAGAAGCAGATAAGCAATGGGGTGTGGCAAAGAGCATGGCTGGTTCCCTTGTTAGGTTCAGAGGGAGCAGAGCTGCTCTTCTTTGCTTCCAACTGAAATATTTGCAGGAAGGAAATGCTGTGGAACTGGAAATGACGGGGCAAACGATAAGATTTCATTTTGAGGTTAACAAATGCCCAATTCGGGGAAATGCAATGAATATGGCAGCGGAAAACTTTTTTCCAAAAATATATGACCTTTATTTTTATTTTTAAATTTATAGTATTTGTTATAATAAAAATAAAGTCGATGAGAATACAATTTAATTTTATTGTTTATGTTATTTTTTTAATTAAAAAATATTAAAGACAATGAAAATATAATCTGATTTTAGTGTAAAATATTATTCAAAGTCAGAACACTTTTAGTTCGACTTTAATTTTTTTAATGAAAAATTTCAAACATCTTTAAAGTCAGAATTCTTTTAATTCGACTTCACTTTTACTGCAGAGAGTATAATATTTTTAAAAATAATTTGAGAGGTACCATATTTTTTGGGAGGGAATTGGATATCGTATTTTGGTAAAGTTGCCTACCCAATTCCTTCAGTTTTTAGTGTTTTTTTTAAGGACAAATATCTAACTCATTAACTAACTAATTCGGATCGAATATTATATAGCCGGGACGACCCTTGAACTCAATTGTTACATTTACAACATCAAGACTCAAATATGTGATCTAAATTTAGTGTCTCATCCCATTAGATCAACTGGTTATTAGTACTTTTTAGCATTTTCTTTGTCGAATTTAAATTTTTAGTCCATTTTAATTATTTTGATGATATAGTATAATCTCAAAGTGTCTCATTATTAAATGATTAAAATGAAAAACATTGTTATATTTAAAAAATAATGTGAATCAAAACAAAATTTAGGTACTAAATTAAAACACTTACAAATTCAATAACACACTATACGTATAATCCATTCGAATTTGAGTGTTACAGGGATAATAACACTCCATTTTCTACTGAAAGACCCCTAAACGAGTTCATATTATTTTATACATTATTTTAGTTATTTTTCATGTCTCCTAGTGACAAAGTCGAGAATCTTATATTAAAGGGGTCAAGATGAAATTAAAGAAAATAGAGTCTAAAGTTATAAATAGTATATTAGGATGAGTTAAATTAAATTATTTATTTTTTTGATGAAAAAGAAATTATCACAATGTACCTCGTTAAAAAATTTTCTAAATTTAAATAAAGGAAAATAATATATGTAGTAACAATGAGTTAAATTGAATTATTTATTTTTTAGAATGTTCGAATAAGAAAACATTAGCTCTATGATAAAAAAAACATTAGCTCGACAATCATGTAATTAGAAAATTTAATGTTTTAGTGAACTTGAACTTAACAAAGAATTTTGACGGTGTTAATAATTAAATTTGAATTTTAAACTGTAGTGGGACTAAATTTTCAAATGTGTAGAGTATAAGTACTTAGAACATATTTAAACTTTTAATTTAATATATTTTTTGTAAAATACAAGTCCGTTTTATGGTTTATGTTCAGAATTTGTAATTTTCCCTTTCAACAATGTCATCTTTAAGATGATTCTATCTGACTCAATAAGATTGATCTTTATTTAAATTGTTAAGTAATGGGCTAACAATAACAATTTTTAAACAATTTCTATTTAGAGGGAAGAAAATTTTTTGTTCTTATTGAGCCTTAAACCCACAACCTAAGAGAAAAAAAATGTTAACTAAGAGCTTTAACCAAATACTCTAGAGAGTGTTGACCATTAATAACAACAATTAATCTCATCATCGTCATTAATTTTTAATTTTATCGAATCAATCTCACTAACAATTTAAATATAGTATTAATTTGGTTCCTCCAAATTTCAGTTATTAATTTAAAAAAAAATGATGAAACCCTCACCCTTTTCATTCTCCATTTCTTCCATAAATATAGCAATTTTTTTGTCATATACTTTTCCTTCCATAGGCTTGCCTTTATTGATTTTGAAGGTAGTTTTTGAACTTTGATAAAGTTTAAAGTTTGAGATTATATATATATATTTGAAATCTTAAAAATAAGATTGTATCGTTTTATTTAAAAATTATAATCTAATTATTTACATATTTAATAGTTTTTGTCAAATATATGTCGCAACATACATGTTTTAGATTTTTTTTAACTTGAAAAATCAATAACGGTACTGATTAAATTAAAATTTTAAATAATAAGATAAAAAATAAATTTGATCAAAATATAAATATCATCGACACGTAATTTGATTTTTTTATTCTAGTAAGTTACACGATGGAAGTGTGAGGTAAGTTTGTTAAGACATCACATAAGCATGTTCTCACAATTATACCTATAAAGTATGCTCCCTTTATAACACCACCTAAAATTCCCCCATGAAAAATTTGCTCATCCCATCACCCAAAATGACCACCACCAAGCCAATGGCAACAACTCCCATAATGATCTCCATTGTTGCTTTCCTAATACCACTCTTCAAATCTTCATCTTCAACAACCCTACCTCCCCGGGATGACCAAGACCTTCGCCTCGCCACGGAAGAAATGCAAAAAGCGAACTATTTCACCTTCGTGATGCTTCTCAACATGTCGCCGCTAGACTTTAAATTCCTCAGAAACGTCACTTTCTTAATGCCAAATGATCGGATGTTGTCAAAAACAATAATCCCTGAGAACAAAGTCTACACCTTCTTGCAACGTCATTCGATCCCTTCTTCGTTGATCTTTGAGCACCTCCAGTACATCCCGACGGGTTCGATCCTTCCTAGTTCGTTGCCAGAGTATTTGATGGGCGTCGCGAATGGCGGTGACCGGAGAAGTTTCGTCCTCAACAATGTTAGAATCATCAGCCCGAATATATGCACCGCCGGTTCCATCCGGTGTCATGGCATCGATGGGGTGTTGAGCCCTGTGAGTAACGTATATCTACATACTTGCTCCAACGATAGAAGTTTTGTAGCACCACCGCCCTCTATGGTGACTTCATCGCCGCTATTACCACCACCGATGGATCCGTTTCTCACTCCCTTTGTTGATGATTTTATGGTGCCTGCACCACAACCATCTGACAGCAGCTCCGGGTCTTCAAAATTTTCATGGGATGGGAAACTATTTGAAGTGATAATTGGTACTATTTTGGCACCTCTAGTAATTGGTGTTTCCATTTGAAATGAGTAATTGATGAACTTTCTAGCTTTTGCTTTAAGCCTAAACGTTTGAAAATGTTCATGCATATGTATCTGAGAAATATAATGGAAAACTTCATTTCAATTTATTAGTAATTTTTATAATAACTTGTTCATGCATAAGGTGTATGACCTTGTATAAGTTCATACCGAAATCCTAACAAGACCAACAACTAGTTAATCTAACAGAATAAAAATTATTCGAATTCCAACGTTAAACTTAAAACAATCAAATTAATCAGTTAATAAATTAGATATTAATAGTTATAAAAAATACAATAAAAATGAGATTACATGATAACGTTTGAATGATGCAAATGTTTTGAATATTCTTAGCATATACTCTTATTGTTAGTGTCCCGAAGAAATGTAAAACCTATTTGATGTTTCCTTATATTTCCATCTCATCTTATCAAAATAATGTAAAAATAAATAAAAATTGAAATAGGCTTAATTCAATAATCAACCCTTAAATTACTTTTTACTTGAATCAAATACTAAAAATATTTAAACTATATTTCATAATCACTTTTGACTCCTAACATTATTTTTGTTGTTTAAAGTGACGTAGCACAACTAAAAAATATCATATGATATTACTAAAAAGTGTTACATGGTAATATAAAATATAATTTCTAAAAATTCAGAATATTCTTAATTTAAAAAAAAATTGTTAAAAAGTTTTTTTAAAAATGATTTATAAATATTTTTGAATTATTTACCATTTGTACATATATTTCTATATTCTGTTAACTTTATAATTTCATTGATTTTATTATTTTTTGTTAACATTTTAGATTTTCTTTATCATCTGATATTTTTAAGGGTGTCACATTTTTTCCTGAAAATTTAATGTTATCTTAATTAAATAGACGCTCGAGTTAAAATTAATATTATAAAAGTTTAGGCTTAACCGTCAAATAGGTGCCTAAACTATACTTTTTTTTTCCAGTTAAGTACTTAAACTATTTTTCAAGCTAAATTGGGACCTAAAGTTTCATTTCGTGACCCATTTAAGGTTCATCGTTAATTTTTTCCGTTAAAGGACACATGTCACCTCCAAAGAAATCCAAATTATATTAAAAATAAATAAAAGAAAATAAAAATATATCCTAAAATAGTCCCCAAATCCCTAAACCCCCAAATCCGACCACTCTCGCCGGCGGCGGTTGCGTTGCCGGCGACGAAATGAAATGCCCTCCCCTCACCGAACAACTCACACGCCGTTCGTCGCCCCTTCTGCCGTCGTTTGTCGCGAATCGTTTGAAATAACCATTCGACAATTTCGTCGATTCGCACGCTGTCGTTCGATTTCCGGTGCCGGGGTGGTGGGGAAATGATCGTGATGGTCCTGCGGCCGATGTGGTGGGTGGCGGCGTGGCGATCACCGGCAAAATCGGCCCAAATTGGGACTTAGGTTTTGGGGTTTAGGGATTTTGGAATTTGGGGGCTATTTTGTAAAATTTGGAAAATTTAGAGATTATTTGAAAATTAATTAATTTTATTTATTTTTAATATAATTTTGGATTTTTCTGGAGGTGACATGTTTCCTTTAACGGAAAAATTAACAACGAACCTTAAATGGGTCACAAAATGAAATTTTAGGTCCTAAATTAGTCTGAAAAATACGTTGAGCACCTAACTGGAAAAAAAGACATAGTTTAGGCACTTATTTGCCTATTAAGCCAAAAGTTTAAACAATTGCTTCAATTAAAAAATATTTTAAGTACTTAATTAAAAAATAACTTAATATAGAATAAGTGTCTAAATTTTAAGAAATAATATTATGAACTTTTCTCACCACAACATTTATGGTCTCAATTAATAAAAAATACTCATTCATTAATTTTTTCTTCATTCGATAAAAACATGACATTGAAAAAAGTTATTGGAATAATAAATTTTTATTGGTTAGGACTATAGATGACATGATGAGAAGGGATCATGATACAATTTCTCTTAAACTAGTGCCTAAAGTATTTTTTTATTTATAAAAGCGGATGTCTAACGTTTTCTTGATTATGATTGTAGGTGTCCAAAGCTTCAACCCGTTATCATTTTAAGGTTGTGATGTTAAAACTTTTTTATAACCCAACCATAGTTAGACACGTGTCATTTATTTCTATTTTGAAAAACTAAAAAAATGATTTTAAAAAAATCTCAAAAATTTTAAAATCTTTTAAAATAATCTCAAATTCCTAATCTAAAATTCTCAAAATTGCCGCTATCGATAGTCTTATCAGACCCCACCAATATGACTGTCGAACGCTGTTATCTATTTCTCCAAACTATCCATCGCCGATAATCGATGGAAGGTGTATCAATTGGTTGTCGTTTGGTTGAAACCTTTTGTCGTTTGATGCCCGATTGACACATTTTTCGTCAGTTATTAACGATAAATAATTTAAAAAATGTACGAAGACGTCCGACAACGATAATGATGGGTTCAAACGAGACTATTAACGACAATTGAGTTAGGAATTCAAAATTATTTTAAGTTATTTTTTAAAAAATATATATTTTTTAAAAATTAAAAAATATGCCACATATCATATTTGAATTTATAACATATTTTTTTAACGACCATTCACTTAAAATTAACTAAATAAAACATAAAACACTTATTTTATTAGAATATTTACTAATTTAACATAAAAAATATAATTTAAATATTTATTTTTTATTATTAGACCTTAAAAATATATAATTGGATTAAGCCAATTGAATATTTCCATTTCCGCCTACTGGGTTCCACTCCCACCACGAAACAGCTTGGAAAAATGGAAGGAAAAGGAAAGAACCCCCCCCCAAAATAAAAAAAATCCCTTCTTATTCCTTGTGTTCAGCCATCATACGCTACCTTCTCTTTTCTAGTTTTCTGTCTCTACAACGCTTTTCTTACTTTCTCTCAAATTTATTTCTTTCATTAGCAAATAGCAGGGAAAAACTCAGACTTTTTTTTGTCTAAAGTAATCTTTTTTTTTTCTTTGTCTGCTTGGAATTTCTCTCACTGATAATCCAGAAATTCATAGGTTTCTTTTAGAGAGAGAACAAAACAGAAAACCCCAAAACAAAAAGAAGGCTACTTTTCAAGCTTTTAAAGGATGGGTCAGGCTTTTCGCAAGCTCTTTGACAGCTTCTTTGGTAACTCAGAGATGAGGGTATTTTTTCAATCTCTCTCCTTTTCTTTTTCTTTTTTTGTTGATAATTGACCATTTACTTATTGTTCTTAGTTTTTAACTGAATTATCTTCACTGTTAGGGTTCTTTTTACCCCATGTATTTGGTTTATAATTAGTGTAGAGACTAGAGTTGAATATTTATAGGGTGGTTTTGCTTTGCTGAAGATCTTATCTCCAAGCTAGAAACTTGGTGAAATTTTCTATAATTTGGTCAGTTTAATTTAGATGTTTGACATATAGCTTTGCCTGTCATTATATTGTGTTAGAAGATTTGGGTCAACCTCTGATGTAGAAACACTTGGTTGTATTACGATTTTTGTTGCATAGATCATTTGTCACTTCAGTATTTGCTATAGCTTGTTCTTACATGAATGAGATAAATGAAAAAAAACAACAACAATTGGATGGTTCCGTCTTAATCATATCGAGAACTTAGAGTAACTTAGTTTGCCTTCGTTGTTTTCACTCTTGGTAAGGCTCACTCAACATCGATTTACCTATGGGCAGAACTTAGATGATTGCTCTTGGTTTTGAATTCTAATGTAATAGGATGTATAAGCAATAATGCAGAACTAAAACGTTTAAGATTGATATACCTTTTCCATATTTGAGTCCTCCTATGCATTAAAGTATGGGTTATGTTTCTTTAAAGCGGTCAATTCTTTTGGCTAAAGTCTTCTTGTCATTATAACCGGTGTATCAAATATTGCTTGCCAGTTCCTTCCCATGGAAGCTGATAACAATCCAATTAAACCAGATATTCTAGCTGATGTGAACGGAACCTTAATGCTGTTCTAATATACCTTTTAGGTGGCTTTCTTATCTGGAAAATGTGCAGTATTTATTTTTGAATTTATCCTGAATTAGTTATCTTGTGCATATGTAACTATGAAACATGAAGTTACGCTAAATGCACCTTGACATCGTTTAGATTTTGATGCATTCCTAAAAAGGTTTGTCATATCTTATATAGTACTGTGATTACCACGGGGTATTTAATAATAGAATTCTCACTTAATATTTTTGCACTGTCACTAGACTATGTTAGAAAATCTAGAAGTAGTAAATGGTGCTTGGTATTATGAACCTGAGAATGATTGAAGTCGGCAAAAGGCTTAATTTACTTGTTTATTGAATTTAGGTGCTAAGATATAAATAGATAAATCTTTCATATAGATAAATTGTAATTCCGATCAGTTTAAATGTGTATTGCCCACATTTTCTTAACTTGAGGTATAATGTTTTAAACGAGTTCACCCTATAAACTGTAGTCCAAGCCAGTCTTTTTTTAAAAGTTCAGTATATTCTTTTCAACTTTCTGGATTTAGTTAGTAGTATATTTTTCATGTCTTTACTATTTTCTGTACCACATCTGGGCATCATTGTTCTTTATCCCAGCCTGTTAGTGAAGGCTATCCCACTTCAATGTTACACTTGCAATTAGATATCATTTTTGTCGACCTTTTTTTAATATTTTCCTACTTTATGTTCTCATTTCTTATTGTAACTTTTGTGGAGCTGGCTTAGGTTGTGATGCTTGGCCTTGATGCAGCTGGAAAAACAACTATATTGTACAAGTTGCACATTGGAGAAGTTTTATCAACTGTCCCCACTATTGGTAGGCAACTTAGCCCATAATAACTTGATTTTTTTTTAAACAAGTACTTTTATGATGATACTTTTAGAGAAGGCTTGGATCATGTTCTATTTTGTTGATTTGGTTGTGCATGGCGTGATAATGTAGTGTCAACTTTCCATCTGTTTGGTTGTGGCCTATGGGTTTGAACCCAATAAACGGCATCTCGGTGCAAAATAGGTGGAAGGCTGCTTACATTAGGACCTTCCTGGACCCTGCATATTGTGTGACCCTTGTGTACTAGGTACTACCCGTTTTTCAGCTGTTGTTTGACACATTCGCAGCCCTTGTTCATTTAAAATGACATGCAAGGTGCTGCTTCAGGAAAGATGAAAACCATAATACTAAAAACTAAATTTCCATTCTCCTTTTCAATATGAAACCTTGAAGATTGAGTTAAATTTCAAGGGACCTACTTTGTATAGCAGTATGGTTGTTGTTTGGGATAGAGAAATGGTGCTTCTCTAGCCTTTGTCCCCATAGGTGGTTCTTTATGTAAAATGCGGTTGAGTGTTTTTTTAATCTGATTCGGTGTGAATTAATGATATCATTGATTAAATTTCTTTTTGGTGTGGTCTGAATTTATTTTCCTTCTCTATTACTTGGAACCAGTTTTTTCCCTCAATTTACTTTTGACATAGATTGTTGATTAGTGTTATTGCCCTTTTCTCCCATTCCTCAGTCTTCGGTTGAAATTTTGGCTTTAAATTAGATGTTATTAACATTTTGTCTTGGGGTGGATAGACAAGTTGATACAAGTCCCGAGTTCTTATTGTTATCTCCTTCAGGTTTTAATGTGGAGAAGGTTCAATATAAGAATGTGATGTTCACAGTTTGGGATGTCGGTGGGCAAGAGAAACTAAGGCCGCTTTGGAGGCACTACTTCAATAATACAGATGGATTGGTGATAATTCTCTCTCTCTCTCTTAAAGAAAAATAAATGGAAAAATATTTTCTCCCTTTTACTGTTTCTTCTGATTGATTGTCATTTATGGGTTGTCGAAACCAGTGTATAAAAAAGCGTACTTGAGGCGCGCCTAGGCGCTGGATCCTGAACGCCCATTTGAGTTCAGGCGAGTCGATTGTAACGAAGATCACAACAGGCGCTAGAGGCGGGTGAGGCGTTGCTTTTCTACGCTTAAGCTAAACTTGGGGAAAACTGAAAATAACTTTAGGAAATTGAAAAGGAAAATAAAAAAAGAACCCAAAAGGATATGTTGAAGAAGAAGAAGTGGTGGAGAAAGAAATCAGAGAACTCAAAAAGAGAAGAATGAGTTGTGTGGTCTGTTGAAAAAAATAGAAGAAGAGAAGGAGAGAGAAATCGATGGGTAAATGGAAAATAGAAGAAGAGGAAGACCGGAGGAGAGAGAAACCGATGGGTAAATGGAAAATAAAAGAATATGAGGTTTGGGTAAATGGAGGGGGAGGTGTGGGTCCTACTGCTTGGATTTTTTGACAAGTTTGTTCCACACGTGCTCTTTTCCACCGACCTATTCAGATTGAATAAGAAGACCTATTCAGATTAAATAAGAAAAAAATCCTTAAAATGAATAGATCTTTAATTATAATTTTATTATTTGTACAATTTAATAATTATTTTATAATTTTTATAAATTCAGTTTCAAAATATTCTTATTAAATAATAAATAAGAATCTAATATAATTAGATATTTATCAATCTAAAATTATATACTTACACAATCACAATTAACATAAAAAATGGAAGAAACAATGAGTGATTCTTAAAATCTTTAATTTTTAAAAAGTGCGTCTTACTTCGATGAGGCGCGCCTTGCGCCTCGGCTATAGGACCCCTATCGCCTTAGTGCGCATTGCGCCATTTTTTACACTGGTCAAAGCCGAAAGATTTTATTTGTCAAATTGATTTTGCTCTGTTCTTCGCTACCGAGTGAAAAGATATGAACATTCGTATCTATCTCTAATATGTATTGTATGTCTGTGCAGATCTATGTTGTTGACTCCTTGGACCGAGAGAGGATTGGGAAAGCTAAAAATGAATTTCAGGTTGTAAATTTAGAATGTACTCAAACTTGTAAGACATTTGGGATTAACATTGTCTAATTTTTCTTTTATTTGTGTTCTTTCAGACTATTATCAACGACCCGTTTATGCTCAACAGTATCATCTTGGTGTTCGCCAACAAACAGGACATGGTATGTTTTCTGCAGTTGTTTTAGACCTGTGTATTTCTGTGTGCATTGCAGAATGAATATGGTATCTACTAAGACATGCAATTTCGAGTAATCTGACATAACAATCTTTTGAATATCATATGCTTTTAGCGGGTATCATTCCATCAAATTTGTTTTTCGAGGCCGATGAAAAGGGCTGTTTTTTCTTTCCCCTTGTTCAATAAATATTTTCTGAGCTTGCTAGTTGTAACCAAGTCAACCATTATTACTCTTTGCTTCATCGTACATTGATTCATACATCTAAGTTTCTTTGTAAAAAAAATGTTGGTTCCATCTTATCTGATTTTATGATTTCCTTTTCCCAGAAAGGAGCAATGACTCCAATGGAGGTATGTGAAGGGTTAGGTCTTTTTGATCTGAAGAACCGAAAATGGCACATACAAGGTACTTGTGCGCTCAAAGGAGACGGCCTCTATGAAGGCTTGGACTGGTTAGCCGAAACTCTCAAGGAGATGAGAGCTGCTGGATATTCATTGACAGGCCCATCATCGTTCTAATGAATACAGGTCGGAAGAAGTGTCTCTTGCCCATGCCGAGTTAAAACGGAGCCCTGAAAACGAGAAAATAACTCTTAATGGCTTCATTTCCGGATACATCATCGGAGGGATTGAACGTTTAGTGTTGTATCAAATGTTTTTTATGGTGTTTTTTAGTTTAAAATTTATGAAGTTAAACTTGGGGTGCTTCCCCATAGATGAGTGATTTCTAGCAATGTGCATATTGAAAAGGCAGATAATTAAGATAGACCCATAGACTCTTGTATGAAAGTGGAAAAATGATTGTCATTTCTTCCATCTCTGACTTTTTCAAGAAATTTGAAGTATAAGAATGGAAGAAGAGGTTGCAGATTTTGATTTCGAGTCTTTGATTTGTCGGATATGGTTATCATGTTTTAAAGGTGATTGTATGAACTAAGTTAAGTCTGAGATTCAATTCATTGATCAACTAATCTGGATTGATATGTAGAGGTGTGACTTTCTTGTCTTAATTTATTCTATTTACAATATTAAAATCTGAACAATTAATTTTGCTTAAAAGAAACTTATGTCTTATTTTACTAGATCAACCGACTAAACTTATTGCAAATATAATCTATATGCCCTACAAATGACAAATGTTTAATCTGAAATTCATTATTCCAAATCCGCTTCATATCCCGAGTTTTATTCTTTAATTTATTACTAATCTGAACACTCAATCTTCCACATAATTCAGCCATCAACTTTCATATCAGTTTCTTCATCCCAAGGGAAAGGCTCCAATGGCTTGGTTGCATATCAATAAGTTCATTGACTGGAATCTTCGTCTTCGGGTAATTTCTGGGGTCGGAGCAGCACTCCTATAAACGAAAAAGAGTATAACTAAGTCGAACTTGACTAACTTACGAGTTTCAGACGATGAAAAATGTAATTTTACTTGGATGGTGTGTATTTTCTCGACTGTATGATAACTTACGTAATTGAGCCAACGTGGGTTTGGCTGTATTGGTAAGATTGAAGTTTTAAGTTTTTAAGTACTTAAATTTGAGTCTCATCATGTGTGTAATTTCAATATAAGTTTATTTTGATTTGAGCTTTTATCGTGGGTTCTGTCTTGAGTTATTTAATCTAGTTTATGTTTGAACATATAAAAAAAGATATTTTCATTCTTAGGGTAACTGTTGAGATTCAAACCCATACAATATGCCAATTAATTGTACTTCAGAAAATCCTGCATTATTGAGTTTTTTTAATTATTCGGTCAAATTATGATTTTGGTCTCTCACTATATTTAAAATTTTGAATTTAGTCCCTATACTTTTATATAACATAAATTAGTCCAAAAATTAATACCATTAACTATTCGTTAACGGTAGGATCACTTATATTTAAATATGTTGGTTGTTTTACAAACAACTTCAAAAAATCCTGCATTATTAGACTTTTTTTAATTATTCGGTCAAACGAAGGGCGTTTGTAAGAACAACTAACCTATTTTACCTTGATGATTAAGAGTGTCGACTCCAAAGGTGAGGTACTCCTTATTCCGGTTACCGGCTCAGCTGCTGTAGAAGATATCGAGGCCAGATTCTCCGATATCAAGCACCCATTTTGGGATAGGGATGAACACTTCATCTCCCGTGTTCCCATCACATAGATGGAACGACATTATAGCTTGTAGTTTCGACCCACATCCTTTAACGAGCTCCACCATGGTCCAATCATACTATTTAAGTATGTTCAAAACCTATGTTCTCTTGTATATTGTGCCCGATATATACCAACGAAGTTAACTCAATATGCGAAATGGTTATTTATTTATTTCAAAATGATAATAATAAACCTTTAGTTGCATTGTAAATGAAAATTTATTTATTTATTTAAAAAAGATGGTTTATATGCATTCTCTGAAACACTGACTACTTCGAGTAATCCGCGCCTAGCGGCTATGGTTAATACTTCAAATCATGATTTGGCAACAACATGTGGTTATGACTCTAATTTGGACCTTACAATGTTTAAAGATTGTGCATATGAATTTTAGTTATGGCATCATCGCCTAGGTCTTCCCTTCGTTCAAACCCAACGTAATGTCATGCAAGCCCGCAATAAGAAATTTAAAAACAAAAGTGATACTTCCTTTTGTTCAGCATGTCATATAGATATAAGTCACAAGTTATCGTTTAATGCATTTACTACAGTTTATTCTCAACCTTTTGAGTTAGTAGAAGTTGATTTATCGGGTCCTGTTTTTGTATCCTCATCTGGATATCTATACTACATATCGTTCGTTGATGCTCTTAGTCACAATTGTTGGATGTATCTACTTAAAGTTAATTCTCAAGCTATTGTGGCATTTCAGATGTTTTTGAAACTCATCAAAAATCAGTTTGACATTAATGTTAAGGCTATTCAGACTGATGGAGGTTCAGAGTTCCATAACTGATTAACTGTATTTGCATGTCATGGTATTCAACACAAGGTCACTTGTTCTCACACGTCAGAACAAAATGAGCTGGTAGAGCGAAAGCATAAAATATTGTTGAACTCGGTTTGACATTATTAGCTCAAGCATCAATGCTGCTCAAATATTGGTTACGAACTCCGGTTATTGAAAATGTCTCTCCACACGCGAAGTTGTACGATCAAGTGCCATCTTATGATTTTCTGAAAGTCTTGGGTTGTCTCTATTTTCTTCACTTACGACAGTTTAATCAACAAAAACTTGAGTTCCGGTCATCTCCTTGTACATTCTTAAGTTGCAGTCCTATGCATCAAGGCTACAAGTGTCTTGACAAACAAGGTAGAATCTTTGTACCCGCATCTCCCATAATAGAAGTCAACAAAACATGTAAATAGAAAGTCAACAGAAGCTTTGATAAATGGCAGTAATGGGAAACACGCCGCTACCAATATTAGATGGCAGAACAGGTTCCTCGGGTAGTATCTCAAAAGTGAAATCAAGATCAGCTTCATTTGCACGTGTCGGTGGTGGATACCGTCTGCCCCTACCAATATTATATGGCAGAACAGATTCCTCAGGAAGTACTCTATCGTTCAAATTCCAATCAGCTTGATTTGCACGTGTCGGTGGCGGATACAGTCCGCCCCAACCGATATTAGATGGCAGAACAGGTTACTCAGGAAGTACTCGATCGTTCAAATCAGCGACATCTTGACTTATCTGTTGCGCTTGATAAGGTCTGGATTCGGTTGGGAAAATAATAAAGCCTAAACTTAGAATTACAAGGAGATAGGCAAACCTCGTATTAATTCTCATTGCTTCAAAAATCTATAATTTGATGACTAATTTCTTGCCTTGCTAACTCCTCTTGGGAGCTCTTAAATAGGTGCCCTATGGTTATAATTTATGGAAATAAATCAAATTTGGAATGTTTGGAAACTTTCTCTATAATCAATAGGAAAATATGATGATCAAAGGAAATAATATGTACCAAAATGTTCATAATATATTATTTGCTTGGAATGCTCATTGTTCATTTTGTAACATTACGAAAATAAGAAGAATTAAAAAGGGATGAGAATATTAGAAGAGCAGAGGGAGACAAAGAACACAGAAATTTGAGAGAGAAGACAAACAATTTCATTCATTCGTGTTGTCACTTAATTTTCACCGTTTTTTATTTATTTTGTTTTATTTTATATTATATATATAATATAATCTTATTAGATATAAACCCCCAAAATAAAAGGGTCTATTTTAAATAAATAGAGTCCATTTTAAATAAATAAGGACCCATAATAATCCATTTGGCCCAAAACAAAACCCAAGCTAATTCTTTTTCTCCCATGTGCAGGCTTTAATCTCAGCCGTCGGATCTAGGGTAGGGATCTAACGGTCCAGATTAGATCAAGAAATGAGGATCAACTCTCCCCCACTGGCACCGTCATCCGCTTCGCTCTTCGCGCGCGTGCGTGCCAGGCGCTCGCATCCCGAGCTCCAGGTCGTTCGACTTCCATTGCAACGACGCCGCACCGTTGCGGCACGTCGCCAAGCCACCCCGAGCTGTCTTTCGCGACCATCCCGCCTCCACTAGTCCATGCAGTGACCTGCGCCACGCCACTGCCGCCTCCACACCTCTGCGCAAAGCTCCAGGTGCGACGCCACACCCTCGCACAGCCCCTTTGCTCCTCTGCAACGTCACGCCAGTGACTGCCTCGCCTTAGCCAGACCGCTTGCGACCCCGCCGCGCTGCTGCTGTCTTCTTCTCCGATCGCTCTGTAGCAAAACAAGAACAAATGGGTAAGGGTTAGGGTTTTGATTCGAATATGGCAAGAAAAAAAAGGAAAGAATCAACTCATATTCGAACCAGAATCAAAATCGAATCATCTTCAAATCGAATCTGAATCTGCATTGAATGGAAAAGGGAAAGAATTAGTCCAAATTTGCCCAAAATTCGAATCAAAACATCTCCAAATCAAATATGAATCTGCATTAAATGAAAAAGGGGAAAAATCACCCAAAAATAGGGATTTATTTATTCCAAATTTTTGTATTTTAGGTATGAAAATTACCTATATAAATGGTTGAACCCCTTTGTAAAAATACAAAGTTTATTTTGGGGAGTTGGAGAGAGTTTTTTTAGAGAATTTTACATAGTCTATAGATAATTTTTCACAGTTGATCTACTTACGAGTTCGCTAAAAATACTCGAGCTTTGTACTTTGATTCGAAGTTGGAATAAAAGCTTGAAGCGTTATTGAGGTATTTATTTTATTGTTTTTTATGTGTATTCTTTTATTTTGAATGTATGCATGTAAGGTAAATAAATATTTATCTTATTCAGGTTTTAAAATTACCACCACCATAACCCTGATTTGAGTGAAGGGATGATTGAAAATTGAAGTTTTAGAAGAAAGAGGGGAAATTTCGAATTTTTTAAAAAGGGGAAAACAATTTTTGTTTGGTTTTGGAACCTTTTAAAAAAAGGTAAATTCGAATTTTGGGGGTTTGTTCTCGGTGTTCTTCAATTCATGAAGAACACCAAGAACACTTGATTAAAAATAAAAGTGGAGTATTTTGATCTATGTCTTTTGAAATGAAATTTTAAAGAGTGTTTTTAAAATAAATTGGGCTATTTACATTCATTAAACTCCCTTTTCATTTATTTTTGTTCCACCGGCCATCAAGTTTTCAAACTTTTCAATTAAACCACTTTTTCCCTCTAGATTTGATCTTGGGTTTTAATCTTTTTTAGTTCAGTCACTATTTTGATTTATTTTGTTCTAATTTTAGTATTATTTAACTTTTTTTGACCTTTTTAAATTAATTTTTAGTTTGTACATATTTTTAAAAAAAAGAGAAACTTGATTCACATATTGTGTTGACCCACTTTAGGAAAGGATACACATGCCTTTTAAAATTTTCTTTTGTTCATTTTTTTACTAATTTGTTTAAGGTTTTGTATTTATTTGAATCTCGTAAATATAATTGTTTAACTTTAGTTTCCATGTCTTTTATTAATTAGATTCTCTCTTAAAATACATAAGCATTAGTTTTTAATTAAATTACTAGGTTAAATAAAGCCCTTAGGATTAGGTACTTTAATGTCTTAGTTAGAGACTTGTAAATATAAAAGTAAAAACACCAGTCAAATTAATAAAACACACATAATCTCACTTTAACCCTAATAGGTAAAATCTATGTAGATTATACTTTGGGTTAATAATCACTAACTTAAAATATCTGAAAGCTTTAACATACTAATTATTTTTTTGTTTGTCTGATTAAAAAGTTGAACTTAATTAATGCGGTGTCCTACTGAAGGAAAATGACGAGTTAGCGCCAGAAATATTGGTGGTGATTTGAGTTCACTTTCTGAATGATAGAGCCGTTAAGATGGAATCATATTCATAAATAGACAAAGAGTTGAATTTTATATGAACTTGCAAATTCCGACATTAAAACGTTTTGTAATCGGCTAGGTACCAATTTTGGGCATTATAGGGTGCTAATCCTTCCCCACGCATAACCGACTC
Source organism: Hibiscus mutabilis (assembly GCA_019671005.1). Classification (NCBI taxonomy): domain Eukaryota; kingdom Viridiplantae; phylum Streptophyta; class Magnoliopsida; order Malvales; family Malvaceae; genus Hibiscus; species Hibiscus mutabilis. The sequence goes on along the minus strand of CM033712.1, from coordinate 73,475,834 downwards.
CGAACCCGTTTTTGTTTTTCGCAGACCAAAATGTCGTTTTAATAAAATAAAATAATTTTATTAAAATAAACCGTTTTAGGTGATCTAATCACATCATTTAAAAGATTGGTGGCGACTCCGTTGTTGTTTTGTTTTTATAAAACGTCGAGCCCCGAGAAAAAGGTTGTGACAACTTGGTGACTCTGCTGGGGACAACTTTTTGTTTTTACAAAAAAGAGTCAAGCCACAAGCCGATTACACTTTGTTTTACTGTCGAAATTTGCTAAGTTCGTGTAAAATTCAACTCAATTGTCCATTTATGAATATGATCTCATTTTACGCATTTAAAGCTTAATAAAGCTCTACACCCGAGCTTTGACTCGATTGTTTAAGTGAGGGAAAAACGTATTTAAAGTTTAATAAAGCTCTCCGTATGAGCCTAGCAAGTACCTTCGGGACCCATATGCCCTACGTCTTCGTAAGGATACTGATCCTTCGTGAAGACATAGGAAATGGGTCCTCCTGATTTGAACTTGGTTCGTTCAAAGCCTATAATGGATGAGAATTAGGGGCCTTTCTACCCTTAGTAAGGGACAACGAGGACAACTCGTGAACCTTTTTAGTACCAAACCATGTGTGTGGATCTAGAAGCCTACATAGTTAGAGCCATGTGGAAAGCCTTATGAACTAGAATTCAGTCAAAATCATTTCGTAAGAATGGTCCGTAAAGACATGTCCAGAAGTGTTGGAATGCACTGCCTTGTTACTATTCGTACAATGAAATTGTTTTGAACCTTTTAGGTTTTATTTCTTATTCGATATACTAATCTTTTTCTCTTTTCCTGTTCCATTTTGCATGCATCATCATTCCATATTTAGAAGGGTTTGGATCTTGAAATACTTGCTCAATTAGAAAACGGTTTTACCATGGATGTGAGGTACTTAAAAAAGGAAGAGGACAATGTAGATGTACGTCACTAGTTTGAGGTCAACCGGCGAGCAAACAGAGATAGCTTGACAATAGGTCATGAGAGATAGACTTTGAAGTATGCCTACATTAGTGTCAAACAAAATAATTTGCAAGGGCTACGAGAGATTTGGGATCGTTTTAACTATGCGACAAAGCAGTCGTTCCATGAGACCTATGGCGATATAGCTTATCTACTGTATGTGAAAGTTGATGAACCATTCCTCAAGGCTTTGGTCCAGTTCTGGAATCCGGGATATTGCTGCTTTATCTTCAAGAGGGAGGACATGATGCCCACATTCGAAGAATATTTGACCCTGTTCAATCTGCGCAAGGTAAAGAAGAATTGGGTATATGTTAAACCTCCTAAAAACAATAACGTTCACTTAAGGCCCGAGTCTTTTGTTGGAATGGGCGATGAATAGGTCAAAGGCTTGATACAGAAGGGAGGGGGTAGCTTTTCTTTCCCTTGGTCGAGCGTCCAGAAAATAATCCTCACTCATCCAGACAAAGAGAAAATGTGGATCTTTTGGCTATAGCAATCTACGACCTGGTCATCTTCCCTAAGGTCATGGGTAATGTTGATGTGGCTCTACTAGAATTCTTTGAACAGTTGAAAATGGAAGTTAATCCGGTGCCAATAGTACTACCAGAAACCTTCATCTCTTTAAATGCTCGCTGAAAGATAGAGGGTGTACATTTTGGAGGATGTGCCCCATTGCTTCAGGTCTGGGCCCTTAGTCATTTCTGGAAATGTTTGACTTTGACTTTGTCTAATGTGTTATCCCTAAACTTCTCGCCACTTCAGGAGTTTTTGGAAAAAGAATGGTCGGTTGTTAAGAAGGGCAAGTGGGTCAACATTTTCAGGGATCATCGTGATCATGGTATCGTATGGAGAGTTCCATGGATAGGCCATGCCAAGGTCTTATAAATATGCGGGGATTATAATCTCTTGGTGCTGTTAGGCTTATAGGGTGGAACTGGTTGTGCTCCCTTACTTTTGTCTCGACAGTATGGCTCTCGACAGTTCGTCCCCTTTACTATGGACCTGGGTTCATCAAAATTTTCATTCCAAGGGGAATTCAAGGAGAAAGTCCAAGTTATGAATTATTCTTGGAAGCATTGTTATGTCATGAAGATAGAGCACGACAATGAGTGCATGTTCACCCCTGACTATGATGTATGAAGGCATGTGAGAGTGAATGATAAATTTCTACCACCGATTGGGCAAACTAAATATGTTGAAGAGCATTTGAGGGTGGTCCCAGCTAAAGTTGATATTTTGGTGGCTGGACTAAAAAAGGCCAATGCCATGATGGAGTCCATACAGGAACAACATGAGAGAGACTTGTACGAGGCAAGCCTAGAAGTGGGAAAATACAAGGGGGAGACGAAAAGAGTCATAAAATTATACAAGAACCTAGAAAAGAGATTTGAGGTCCAGAGAGTTGATTTCTTCAAGTTTCAAGCAATAGTCTGAAATGCAAATTTGCGTGGAAGTAGGAAATTGAGCAAGCCATAGGGGAAGAGAGAGAGCGCAGAAAAAGAGACATTACAAAGTACAAGTAGATACTGACAGATGAAAAGAAGAAAAGGGAACAAAGTACAAGCAGATACAGACATATGAAAAAAAAGAAAGAAAATGTGACTGTATGGAAGAGGAAGGGCCATGACAACAAGATCTGTGTGCACAAGCTATAGAGCATGTACGACATGACCTAAGAGAAGCTAAAGTATAACCATGCCAAGATGGCAGACCTGAATCATTCGTTATGTAGGCTCCAAAATCATCACACCTATACAAAGCTCCAGGCCAGTCAGAGTGAGAATAAGACACTGTAAAAGAAAATAGCAGATATGGAGACCATTATTCAGGAGTACAAGACGAAGATTCTAGTCCTAGAGGATTCCAATGAGGGGAGCAACGACTACTGGTTCACTTGACTTAGGGACAATGCCAGAAGGTTCTAAGAGCGAGATAAATTCGACGAGATCGTGATGGCCCAGATTCAAGACGTGGCTAAGCACGTAATGATGTTAGCAACGGAAGCCACAACCCTTTGCCAGTACATCAAACTAGTAGGAGAGGTGGGACCAAGACATATGTGGCTGATTGAAGAAATAAAAGAGCTAGGTGTTCGGGCTTTTTGTAATAAGGACTTTGACATCCAATAAAAGCTATTTCTAAAGCAAAGACTTATGAGATCAATGCCCTTCGCTTGCATTCATGCATCTTTTTTTGTTTGTATTAGTATAGTTCGTATCACGCATTCATACATCTTTATTTTGCATTAGCGTAGTCTATGTCATTGCATATATATCCCCGCGTAATTAACTAAACTAAATTACTTGATAGAATTTTCATAATAGCTAAAACTACACACAAGTACGGTAGTCGTGCCTAAACCAAAGCAATGGACATGAAGGGTAGGTTGACGTGCCTTAGAAGTCAACCATAAAAGCACTCAGGGTAGGCTAGACAAGATAGAAAATAACCTGAAGGAAGAGATTGAACTAGAACACAAGAAAACTGTTAGTCATATTACAGCCATGTTAGGATTTAAGGACCCAGACGGTAGTGAAGCAGTAGAAGATGTCAATGCCCCACCCTATTTTCCTGGAGCTCAAAAGGGATCAACCTCGTCCAAAGCCAAATTCCCACTTCATTCAGGGGAATCTTCTGTCCGTATAATTAATAGGCCGAAAGTTAATAATGAAGGAACTTAAGATATTGAGGTACTTGACCTTGACGAAATTGATGATAAGACCAAGGAAAACAAAAAACTTGAGGATTGTTGTGACAAATTGGAAGAGATTCTTAAAGACTTCTAGGAAGGGAACATCCATAGCGACATGGATGCCAGAGACCTAAGTTTTGTGACTGACTTGGTGATACCTCCGAAGATTAAAACCACTGACTTCAACAAATATGATGGATATTACAGCACATATATTGAACCGACTCATCTTGATGATTAAGCCGAACAAATATATGAACATGAAGAGATCTGCCGAGGGCATTCAACGAGCAGTACAAGCATGTCACTGATATGGTCCCGAACCGACTCATCTTGCAAGGAATGGAGTAAAAACATAATGAAAGCTTCCACCAATATACACAAATATGGTAGGGTGTGGCCGGTCAAGTTCAGCTGCCACTACTAGAAAATGAGATTACCCCTATGTTCGTAGAAACCTTGAAATGCGCTTTCTATGATCGGATAACACACCATGCAACTAAGAGCTTTGCAGATATGCTAATGAATGGAGAATTGATTCTGGCAGCTGTCAAGAGTGGGAAACTTAATGGAGGTGATACGAAGAAATCATATAAGAAGAGGGATAATGAGGTCAGCATGACAAGTGTCTATAATCCCAATTACTCGAAAGGGTTGGTCCTTAGTAAGCCTAATGTTCCAACCGCAAGTTCGGTGGCCTCAAATCCACCAAAAGACAAGCAAAAATATCAAGGGAACAAGAAGGCTTACTTCTCTCCCATTTATATCACTTACGTAGAATTATTCTTAAAATTGGTTAAAGTAGGAGTAGTACTACCACGACATGTTCCTTCTTTCTTACCCCCATACCCATCTTGGTATGATGAAAATGAACAATGAGAATATCACACAGGAAATAAGGGGCATACTATTAAAAATTGCACTACTTTTAAAAGAGTAGTAGAGGATATGCGAAAATCAAGGATGCTTTCCTTTGACACGACTGAAGAAAAAGGGAATCCCTTGCCTAATCACCAGAAACTGGGGTGAACCTGGTGATTAAAGATAACGAAAGATTGATTAAAGATTGTATCTCAAAGGTCAAAACACCCTTGAGATGGGTATGGGCCAAAATGGTTGAGGCCGAAATGCTGAAGAAAGGGAGCCAAGGTATAAGATGTGATGCTAAACTTTACTGTGAGTACCATGAAAAAGAGGACATGAGATTTAGTTTTGTCCAAAGTTTAGACAGCTGGTCCAAACTAATATGGATACCAAAGAGCTTGAGTTATTTGAGAAAGAAAATTTGAACCAAGTATTGGATGTATGTGCATCAGAAAAGACTCCAGACAAAAAAGATTTCACAGGAACTAAGCCCTTGGTAATCAAGGTCAAGGCAAGAGTCAATGAACAATCAAGGAATGCATCCCTAAGGGTAATAATAAAGGCCTCAACCCCATTTTCGTATAAGGATAACAAGCAAGTACCTTGGGACTATGCTTGCATGGTGACAACCCCAGAGAGCACATCGACGAATGATGAACCTAAAGGTGAACTAGTCAACGAAGACAGTAACTTCACAAGGAGTGGGAGGTGTTATTCACCACAAGTAGCTGAAGACATGGATGTAGCCCAAAGGAGGGCCGTAACCAATGAACCAGAAAAAGAAGCTGAAAATGATTTCTTTTTAGAACAACCCCGATGTATCATGAGCTAGTAAAGGAATCAAAAGCTCAAGAGTTTTTGAAGATAATCAAACACAGTGAGTTTAGTGCGGTGGAATAGCTTCATAAGCTTCCAGCACGAATCTCTATGTTGTCATTACTGTTGAGCTCTAAGGGTCATCGTGATGCCCTTTTGAAGATTTTAAACCAAACATTTGTGCCGAAAGAAATAACGACCAACAAGATGGACATGTTGGTCAGTAACATTGCATTGGATAATTTCATCTCATTCAGTGATGAAGAAATTCCAAAGGGTGGGAGAGGGACATACAAAGCTCTTCATATCTCAACTCGGTGTAGAGGACATATGTTACTAAGAGTCCTAATTGATAATGGGCCGGCCCTAAATGTTTTACCCTTAGCAACCCTTAATAAATTACCAGTTGACAGCTCTCACATGAGAGCTTATCAGAACACAGTAAGAGCATTTGACGGAACTCAAAGAGACGTGTTGGAAAAAATAGAGGCACCCCTACAAATTGGACTATCTACTTTTAACATCAACTTCGTGGTGATGGATATTAAACCCACATATAGTTGTTTGCTTGGGCGCCCTTGGATCCATACTATAGCGATGTCCCTCTCTCTAAAAAATGTGGTTGGTTTTTATTTTGTTTTACTTTTTTTTGAAAATAATGTCTTCCGCGTGGAGTTTTATAAAACCCGTGTTTTATTTAAAAATGGAGTCGCCACTGGCCACTCAAGGTGGACCGGACACCATAAAAACCAGAGATTTTAAAATGTCAGGTTCGGGAGTCGGTTACAGATGGGGAATGATTAGCACCCATACACCACCCAAAATTGGTACTTTAATAATTACCGCTTTATTAATATTAGACTTTTCGGATTAAAGTGACGATTAAATTAAAAATTGGTTATAAGTGCGGGTAAATTTTAAAAGCCCCGTTATCCGAGAGTAAACGCTCAACCACTATCACTACGCCTAATACTGGCCCCGTTTACGCTTGGATAAAAGGGCACCACATTGACAGTTAATATATATCCGAAATGCAACTTAAAACATGGCAAACATAAATACAATACGACAAAAATATAAATAAATACTAATAAAACACTAATCTAACATAAATACATAAATATTAATCTAACACATAAAAATGAATCTAACATAAATAAAATACTATACATATTTTACCAATGTACATAAAACATATATATATATATATATATATGATGTAAAAATATAGAAAATATGAAAAGTTATACATAAAATATGGGTTGTAGAAGAATATATATATATATATATACATAATATAACATAAAACGTATTTACATAATCAAGTACATATGTAACAAAAGTAATATATACATATTATAACACTATATCTATATATTAAATAACATATAATATGCTAAATATTTAATAAATAATATAATGTAAAATATAAAAATATGTACAACATATATATAATATATAATATAACAAATACCTATGTAAAATATATACACATATAATACATAACCAAAAAAGGGACTAAAACATATTAATATCAAACTACGCAACATGCATGGCAAATTATTCGAATGTGTAAATAAAATAAATTCAAAGCGTGAATAATTAAGACATAAACAAATACATGTACATATATATATATATATGTATATATATATATACAGAATATACATACCGTACAAAGGTCTAACATATGCATATATGAGATATCCAAAATAAAGATAAACGGAAATGAACATTAAACGGCAAAACCACGAACTAAACAAATGCTATTACAAAACAAAGCAAGACCACATATTATGTACATATCACAAACATACATACGGTAAAGGAGAACATACATACCGCACATATTGCAAATAAACAAATAAAAACTCAAACATGTGAGTAACCATGCAATCAAAGAAAAACTATACCTATGCATGCATACTAGATACATACAAAATACTCCTATTATTGTCCTAATAAAAGAACGAAAACGAATGAAATAAAAAAGATACATACATGATGCTACGACATTCAAAAAAACATTCGAACAACACATATATTGAATATAAAAAGACGAAAAAACATGATGATAGAAATGGAAATAAAATAAATAAAAAGGATTACTAATAAAACATAAATGGGAATGAATCCCTTTTTTTCTACTTGCCGAGAGCCTCTCTCTTTCAATTTTTCATTCTGCTCCACCCTTTCAATTGTTCTCCCTCCCCTCTTGCTTCAATTTTGTGGTGTTTAAAAACGAAGTGATGTTGGTGGCGTGTAGTGTGAGTGTGCAGGGGAATGGGGTAATGCAAGGGTGGCAAGGGTATGGTGAGCCTTGCATAGGCATGGGGTAGGGTATGGGGCGACATACCCCTTTTTGCTATTTTAGTTATATTTTTTTTGAATTTGATTCGAATATGGTAAATGGTTCAGACATAATTTGGGGCCTGGACAAAAAATGGGTATTACAGCTGCCCCTCTTTGTTCATTGTTGTGTAACATGAATAGAGCAAAGACAAAAAATGGCTGGACTTCTCCCCTTTTGACGCGTGTCTTCTTTCTTTGGTAGATTTTCACTCTCTTTGTTGCATGTCTTTTTTCTTGTCTTGGTTGATCTACTTTGTCACTTTTGGAGGAAGCAAAATCTTCAAAATATGGGGTTGTCTGTTGGGGAAGCAAAATGAGTTCAACTCGCTACATTATTGACAAAGGTAATACTTAAAGACAATTCGACCCAGCTGCAACACTGACGAAGAGGCAAGGTCTGCAAAATTTGATCTAGCTGCAACACTGACGAAGCGACGAGATCGGTGGATGAAAGTTCCAATGTCTGATCCAGTTACAACTTTGACGAAGAGGCATGATTAGAAAATTGAAAACTTCTTCTTCTTCTTTTTCATTCATTTTTCATCATTTTTTCTTTGTTTTTTTGTATTTTTTCTTTGTTTTTTTGTTTTTTTCTTTGCTTTTTTTCTTTTGATACAACATTGATAAAACTTGAAAGTTAGTAAATTTTGACCAAGCTACAACACCGACGAAGAGGCATGGTCTAAAGTTAGTGAATTTGGTCTAGCCACAACACCGACGAAGAGGCAAGACCGAAAGTTAGTAAATTAGGTTCAGCTACAACACCGACGAAGAGGTAGAACCGAAAGTTAGATTTGAACAAGCTACAACACTGACGAAGAGGCAAGGTCTGAGGATTTGATCCAGCTACAACTCTGACGAAGAGGCAGGATCAGTGGATGAAAGTTCTGATGTTTGATCCAGCTACAACTCTAACGAAGATGGAGGATCGAAGAATTGAAAGCTCATTTTGATTTTTTTCTCCTTTTTTCATCTTTTTTCATTTTTTCCATTCTTTTCTTTTTCATTCTTTTCTCTTTTTTTCTTTTTTTTCTTCTCTTTTTTTCTAGAAATCTTCATTTTTTTAGATACAACATTGATAAAACTTGAAAGTTGGTAAATTTTGACCAAGCTACAACACCGACGAAGAGGCATGGTCTAAAGTTAGTAATGTTGATCCAGCTACGACACCGACGAAGAGGCAGGATCAAGAGTTAGTGAATTTGGTCTAGCTACAACACCGACGAAGAGGCAAGACCGGAAGTTAGTGAGTTAGGTTCAGCTACAACACCGACGAAGAGGCAGAACCGAAGGTTGTATTTGATCGAGCTACAACACCGACGAAGAGGCAAGGTCTGAAGATTTGATCCAACTACGACACCGACGAAAATGCAGGATCATATAGTTTTTTTATGTGTGATCAAGCTACGACTCTGACGAATAGGCATGATCGGAGTGTTTTTTTTATGTGTGATCAAGCTACGACTCTGACGAAGAGGCATGATCGGAGTGTTTTTTTTTGTTTTTTTATGTGTGATCAAGCTACAACTCTGACGAAGAGGCATGATCGAAATTTGGCAAATTTGGTTCAGCTACATCACCGACGAAGAGGCAGAACCGAAAGTTATATTTGACTAGGCTACAACACCGAAGAAGAGGCAAGGTCTGAAGGTTTGATCTAGCTACAACTCTGATGAAGAGACATTATTGGAATTTGGCAAATTTGGTTCAGCTACATCATCGACGAAGAGACAGAACCGAAAGTTATATTTGACCATGCTACAACACCGACGAAGAGGCAAGGTCTGAAGATTTGATCCAGCTACAACTCTGACGAAGAGACATGATCAAAATTTGGCAAATTTGGTTCAGCTACATCACCGGCGAAGAGGCAGAACCGAAAGTTACATTTGTTGGATCTATCCACACCATCAACGGAGAGATAAGATCGAATTTTAGCATTTGGACTCCACTAGACCATCAACGGAGAAGCAGAATGGGATGACATCAATTTGAACACGGCCACACCATCAACGGAGGGACATGATCAGATAACACTTGAAAATTTTCCTTCTTTTTTTCAAATTTTTCTTCTTTTTTTGAACTTTCTTTTTTCAATTTTTTTGACTTTTTTTCAATTTTTTCTTCTTTTTTTTTGCTTTCGCTTTTTCTTTTTCTTCTTTTTTATTTTTTCTTTTTGTTTGTTTTTTCGTTTTTTTCTTGATTTTTTGGTCTTTTTCTTGTAACTAAAAAACAAATTCCAAGAAAAAGTTTGGTATAGCTGCAACACCGTCGAAGAGGCAAGACCTGGAGAGGATTTGATCTGCTACACCACTGACGGAGAGACTAGATCAGCAAAATGTGAGACTCGCTACACCACCGACGGAGAGGTAGGGCCGAATGGAAAATCTGATCTGCAACACCACCGACGGAGGCGAGATCTACATTAAGTTGGTGTACCACCACTGACGGAGGCATGATTTGCAAGATGTTGGATGACTGCGCCACTTTTAGCGAGACAATGTCTGGAAAAATTTACGTTGCTTTTTCTATCGACAGAGGACAAGGTCTGAAAAGAATTTCTATTGGCAATAGTAGAAATCAGGAGAATGTTGACGTCTGTCACACCATCGTTGGAGGAATAAAGTCCTACAAAAGAAAAAATATTGGTTAGTAATTGTCAAAGATTTTGTCGCTGATACTTTTTATTTTGGGGGTTTCAGCATCTTCTTCGTGTTTGGCCTCCTTCAAGACTAGGGTTGGCCCTCTTGTCATTGCCCCCATGTTGAGGGTACTCAGTCTTTTCCGTAGACCTGTTATGTACAAGCAAGATTGCATGAATGTATCTAATTTTATGTCTAAATGCATGTGTCTACCCTAAATGCATGGTGATTTTGGTGTATGCACTTAATCTAAATGTATGATGTATGCAAGAATGATTCAATGCAAGATGAATGCAACTAAATGCATGAATGCGACATGATTTGATTTTTTTGTCTTCAAAGGGATGCCCCTAACTCTCGACTGGTCATGTCGGGATCTTGGTCCTTTGTGTGGCGGTGCCCCAACCTCCTTCGGCTTCGAACATCTTCTTTGGACTCATTTTCCTATTTGGATGCCCCTCAAACTTTTACATATTGTTCTGGGAATGCCTTTGTAGCATGTTTCAACTTTGAGTTGCATTGTCGCCTTTTGGATGACTTTCAGTGCTCTCGTGAACACGTTGCATTACCTCTTAAGTTGGGTTTATGATTTGTCATGTTGGTTCCCAGCCGCTTATCACTTTCGGATTAGGTGGAACGCTGTAGATGGCGATTGGTATTTAGCATTTGGGATGTGGAGGTATGATTCCAAAAGAATGGTAGCAAAGGTTTGCTCGGCTTTCGGGTTTTTTGAATTGCTGTGGGTAGAATGGTAGAGTTGAAGGGCTTGGTTGTCGGGTGATGGTAAGTCGAGAGTTCAAAAGGACTCAAACATAAGGGTTCAGGCAGTGAAATAAGGGGTTCTCTGTTCGAGTATTTTGGTGATGGATAGCGATGGTAGTGGGGATGGAAAAAACTTTATTGTGTTTTCGGTTAGAAATGGTGAGTGTGAATGATTTCTAAAGGATGAAAGGTGATGGGTTAATTTTAGTGATGGAGAGTGAAGGGTGAGTGTTGGAATTTGACACTTGTCGAGAGATGCCCCCAGATTGAGTTCTTGTGGAGGTTTGGTAATGGTGCTGAATTGGCCGACTTTGCTTTCTCTGGTATTAATGATGCGAGACATCCCGAGAACCGATTTTAAAATTGATGCATCTATATGCAAAATGTGTCTTAAATGCAAAATGATTTATGTGAATGCAATGAAAAATTAAGATTGTGATGATGTTGTGTAATGATGCAAATAAAATCAATGCGATGAGAATAAAATGAAACGAGTTAGTACCAAATAAAATTATTAAATAAAACAAATGGTAAACAAAATAAAGCAATTAAAATTGTTCATGAACAAGAAATAAGGCACCAGAGCCTAAATAGGGTGACCACTAACGGGCAGAGTACCGACATGGCTCTAAAAGGTTGGCTCCTACGACTTACTATATGCAGTTTTGGTGCTAAGAGGTACCTGAATTGTCCTTGTTGTCCTCTACTAAGAGTAGCAAGGTCCCCGGTTATCACCCATTATAGGCTTCTTTCAACCGAGTTCAATCAGGGGGACCCATTCGCTTATGCCTACAAGAAGGAACGATATCGTTACGAAAGCATAAGGTACTCGAGCCCCCTCTGAAGGTACTTGCTAGGCCTACACGGAGGAACAAGATCCTCACGAAAGCATTAGCGTTTTCCCCCTACTTAAAAGGGACGAGTTTATATGCCAAATTTTAAATGCGTAAAAATAAACGCGCAATTATAACCGAATGTTAATTTAATAGTCACTTTAATCCGGAACTTCTAATATTAGTAAAGTGGTAATTATTTAAAAAAGCTTGACTCTCATTTATTTTTGAAAACCCAAAAAAATATCCCAGCGGAGTCGCCATCTGTAGCGATGTCCCTATCGCTAAAAAATGTTGGTTGGTTTTTATTTTGTTTTACTTTTTTTGAAAATAATGTCTTTCGCGTGGAGTTTTATAAAACCCGTGTTTTATTTAAAAATAGAGTCGCCACCGGCCACTCAAGGTGGATCGGACACCGTAAAAACCAGAGATTTTAAAATGTCGAGTTCGAGAGTCGGTTACGGATGGGGAAGAATTAGCACCCCCACACCGCCCAAAATTGGTACTTTAATAATTACCGCTTTATTAATATTAGACTTTCCGGATTAAAGTGACTATTAAATTAAAATTTGGTTATAAGTGTGGGGTAAATTTTAAAAGCCCCGTTATCCGAGAGTAAACGGCCAACAACTATCACTACGCCTAATATTGGCCCCTTTTACGCTCGGATAAAAGGGCACCGCATTGACAATTAATATATATCCGAAATGCAACTTAAAATATGGCAAACATAAATACAATACGACAAAAATATAAATAAATACTAATAAAACACTAATCTAACATAAATACATAAATATTAATCTAACACATAAAAATGAATCTAACGTAAATAAAATACTATACATATTTTACCAATGTACATAAAACTTATATATATATATATGATGTAAAAATATAGAAAATATGAAAAGTTATACATAAAATATGGGTTGTAGAAGAAAATATATATATATATATACATAATATAACATAAAACATATTTACATAATCAAGTACATATGCAACAAAAGTAATATATACCTATTATAACACTATATCTATATATTAAATAACATATAATATAATAAATATTTAATAAATAATATAATGTAAAATATAAAAATATGTACAACATATATAATATAACAAATACCTATGTAAAATATATACACATATAATACATAACCAAAAAAAAGGGACTAAAACATATTAATATTAAACTACGCAGCATGCATGGCAAATTATTCGAATGTGTAAATAAAATAAATTCAAAGCGTGAATAATTACGACATAAACAAATACATGTATATATATATATACATAATATACATACCGTACAAAGGTATAACATACACATATATGAGATATCCAAAATAAAGATAAACGGAAATGAACATTAAATGACAAAACAATGAACTAAACATATGCTATTACAAAACAAAGCAAGACCACATATTATGTACATATCACAAACATACATACGGTAAAGGAGAACATACATACCCCACATATTGCAAATAAACAAATAAAAAATCAAACATGTGAGTAACCATGCAATCAAAGAAAAACTATACCTATGCATGCATACTAGATACATACAAAATACTCCTATTATTGTCTTAATAAAAGAACGAAAACGGATGAAATAAAAAAGATACATACATGATGCTACTACATTTAAAAAAAACATTCGAACAACACATATATTGAATATAAAAAGATGAAAAAACATGATGATAGAAGTGGAAATAAAATAAATAAAAAAGATTACTAATAAAACATAAATGGGAGTGAATCCCCTTTTTCCCTACTTGCCGAGAGCCTCTCTCTTTCAATTTTTCATTCTGCCGCCCACCCTTTCAATTGTGCTCCCTCCCCTCTTGCTTCAATTTTGTGGTGTTTAAAAATGAAGTGATGTTGGTGGCGTGTAGTGTGAGTGTGCAGAGGAATGGGGTAATGCAAGGGTGTCAGGGGTATGGTGAGCCTTGCATAGACATGGGGTAGGGTATGGGGCGGCATGCCACTTTTTGCTATTTTAATTATATTTTTTTGAATTTGATTCGAATATAGTAAATGGTTCAAACATAATTTGGGGCTTGGACAAAAAATAGGTATTACAGCTCTGTAGCAATATCCCTCTCGCTAAACATACTACAGGCACAGTCCCTTCCACATTGCACCAGAAGCTGAAATTCATGGCTGACGGTCAACTGGTAACAGTCGGTGCTGAAGGAGACATCACCGCCTTGGTATCAACCGACGCGCCCTATATTGAGATCATTGAAGGGGAACTTGAGTGCCATTTTAGAACCCTTGAGCTGATCAATGCTACATTCATCATTGAAGAAAGTAATGTCCCTAAACTAAGATTATATAACCGCGCCAAGATGCAAGTGAAGGAAACCCTTGGAAGAGGGGCACAAATCGGGAAAGGTTTTAGGAAGGAACACTAAGAAAGGTTGTACCCTGTGGTTATCCCTAAGAAGAGGAACCCATTTGGGTTAGGCTACAAGCCCAACGCTCTGAAAAGAAAGGTTACGATGAAGAGAAAGCAGGAAAGAAGGAAGGCGAGGTTGAGCAAAAAATAAGTTATGTGGGAACTAATAATATTCCGCCATTGAGTAACAATTTCAGTTTTTGAAGCTTTGTGAACCCTAATGTTGAGGAGGAGAAAGAAAAAAGTGACCTGGATGAGATTTTTGGGGGCCTGAGCATCAACGCTATAATAGATGAGGTTGAAGGAAACAAGTAACTGTTTATGATCCGCGTCTGCTCTGAGCTTAACAATTGGACTACTGAGGAAATTCCTGTAGTCTTTAAATCATTTACATAGTAATTCTCAAAACCAACCCCCTTTTTCTTAGGTCCGAAGACAATAAGGAATCTTTTGTAAAGGGTCTTTGTTAAACCATTATGGTTACTATCATTAATAAAAGATGCATTCCAATGAACCTTGTGTGGCAAACGTTTTTTTGTAAATATATAAACAAAACACTGCAAAAGACAAAAAAAAAACAAAAAAACCAAAAATAAAATCATTCCATCTATTCATTTATTTGTTTCTCTGGCACCCTTGTATATATTCGATCCCTTTTTCTATTCAGGTTTCCAGATATCAACAACATAAATGACCCAGAATCAGACCTAGAAGTTGATTTTGGATTGCCCATGTGTTTAGGAGAGGTTGAAAACTGCGACGACGAAGAAGAATATAAGCTGCCTAACGATATGCTCAGGTTAATAAAAAGTGAAGAAAAACATATTCTACCCTACAAGGAAGAATTGGAAGTTTTGAACCTCAAAACTGAAGAAAAATGCGAGGTGAAGATTGGTACCACCATCATCGCTGAAGCACGAAAAAAATTATTGAGCTCATGTAAGAGTATAAAGACGTATTTGCTTGGTCGTATCAAGTTATGCCTGGACTGAACACAGATATTGTAGTACACCGGCTTCCCATAAGGACGAGATGCAAGCCCATACAACATAAGCTCAGAAGGATAAGACCTGAAATGCTTCTAAAGATTAGAGACGAGGTGAAAAAAATAATATGACGCCAGATTCCTCGAAGTGGTAAAGTATTCAAAATGGGTGGCTAATATCATTCCAGTCCCGAAAAAGGATGGGGAGGTGCATATGTGCGTCGAATATAGAGATCTCAATCAGGAAAGCCCTAAAGATAATTTCCCATTACCACACATTGATAACCTGGTAGATAACACAGTAGGTCATTCCCTCTTCTCCTTTATGGATGGTTTCTCGGGGTATAACCAGATCAAAATGTGCCCAGAAGACATGGAAAAAACTACATTTGTGACATTATGGGGAACCTTCTACTATAAGGTGATGCCTTTTGGCCTAAAGAATACAAAGGCAACTTACCAATGGGCCATGGTGACCTTATTTCATGACATGATGTATAAGGAGATAGAAGTATACGTGGATGATATGATCGCCAAATCTCGGTCAGAAGAAGAGCACATTGTGAACCTGGAAAAACTCTTCCAAAGGCTAAGGAAGTTCCAGTTAAAGCTCAACCCTACCAAGTGCACTTTTAGGGTTACATCTGTGAAATTGCTAGGTTTATCGTGAGTAAAAGAGGAATTGAGATTGACCCAGATAAAATCAAATCCATACAAGAACTCCCCCTTAAAACACAAAAAGAGGTTTGGGATTTCCTAGGTAGATTGAATTACATCGCCCGTTTCATTTCCAGTTGACGAATTAATATGATCCCGTTTTCAGACTTCTTTGAAAGAATAATCTAGGTACATAGAATGAAGAATGTCAAACAGCTTTAGAAAAGATCAATAAGCAGCTAACAAACCCTCTAATACTAGTGCCACTTGTCCTAGGGAAACCTTTGATCATGTATGTAACAGTTTATGAAAGCTCAATGGGATGCGTATTGGGGCAACAAGATGAACTGAAAGAAAGGAAAATGTGATATATTACCCGAGTAAGAAGGTCACCGATTGTGAAACCAAATATTCTCCGATTGAAAAATTGTGTTGCTCATTCGTATGGGCAGCTAAGAGACTCATGCAATATATGTTATATCACACTACGTGTTTAATATCAAAGTTAGATACCTTAAAATTCATGATGAAGGCACCAGCTCTATTAAGAAAATTGGCCCGTTGGCAGATGTTACTCTTAGAATTTGACATCCAATATGTAAGTTAGAAGGCAGTGAAAGGAAGTGCCATAGCAGATTTTTTGGCAAGTCGCGCTTGTGATGACTATGAAGCATTGAATTTTAACTTTCCTAATGAAGATTTGATGTGTATCTCAATTGAGGAGGGCGATGATGACCCGAAAGAGTTTTGGATAATGAATTTTGACGGTGCTGCTAATACTTTGGGGCGAGGCATTGGGGTAGTTCTAGTTTCACCAGAAGGAAGCTGTTATCCTTTCACTAGTCTATTGAAATTCTTTTGCACCAAAAACATTGCTAATTATGAGGCTTGTATAATGGGGCTACGAGCGACCATCGAAAGGAAAATCAAAACCTTAAGAGTCTTTGGGGATTTCACGCTCGTCATCTATCAAATTTAGGGAGAATGGGAAACAAAAGATACGAATCTAGTTGGATATCATAAGTTAGTCCTTGAACTGATCAAGGAGTTCGATGAAGTCACCTTCAAATATCTCCCGAGAGAGGACAATCAAATAGCTGATGCTCTTGCCACTCTAGCTGCTATGTTTAGGGCTAGTGAGGGTTCTGGAATGATGCCAATCAATATGCAAATATTTGATTCCCCGGCACACTGTTATGACTTAGAAGAGGAAGCAAATGGTCTTCCTTGGTACCATGACATTTTACAGTACGTAAAATCCCAGGAATATCTACCATAAGAAAATGAGAATGATAAGAAAACGATTAGGAGGATGGCCACCGAATATGTACTAGATGGAGAAATCTTGTGCAAGAAGAGTCGAGATAAAGTATTACTGAGATGTGTGGCCGCTAAAATAGCTTAAATGATTGTGGAAGAGGTTCACGAAGAGGTTTGTGGGACCCACCCAACGATTTCACCATGGCCCGATGAATTATGCGCTTTGGGTACTACTGGTCTACCATGGAGAGTGATTGCATCAATTATGCCCAGAAATGTCAAGTCTATTCTGACAAGATCCATACACCTCCACAACCATTCCATGTCATGAAGGCTCATTGGCCTTTCTCAATGTGGGGCATGGACATAATTGGGCAAATCTATCCCAAAGCATCAAATGGGCATAGGTTTGTCTTAGTGGCTATTGACTATTTCACTAAGTGGGTGGAAATAGCTTCATACGCAAATGTTTCTAGGCCAGCGGTATGTAAATTCTTGAAAAAAGAGATTATTTGTCATTACAGCCTACCTGAGAGAATCATCACTAATAATGCTTCCAATTTGAATAACAAAATGATAACCAGGGTTTGTGAATAGTTTAAGATCAAGCATCACCACTCAACGACCTATCGCCCAAAGATGAATGAGGCAGTAGAGGCTGCTAATAAGAATATCAAGAAAATAGTTGTGAAGATGGATGACACTTACAAAGATTAGCATGAGAAGTTGCCATTTGCGTTATATGTTTATGGAAATACAGTACGAACTTCTACTAGGGTAACACCATTTTTGTTGGTGTATGAGATGGAGGCTGTGCTACCAATTAAGGTTAAAATTTTATCTCTCCGGGTCTTAATAGAAGTAAAGCTAGAAGAAGCTGAATAGGTCCAAGCAAGATATGATCAGCTGAACCTTATTGATAAAAAAAGACTGAAAGCCATCTGTCACAGTCAGATGTATCAAAAGAGAATGATACAGGCTTACGATCGAAAAATTCACCCGAGAGAATTCCAAGAGGGAGATTTGGTCCTAAGGAATATGTTGTCAATCCAGAGGGATTCCCGAGGAAAATGGGCGCCTAATTGGGAGGGGCCTTATGTCGTAAAAAAGGCTTTCTCCGGAGGAGCATTGATCTTTAGCTGAAATGGACGAGGAAGAACTCAAGAACCATGTGAATTCGAATTCAGTCAAGAAATACTATGCGTGAAAAGGGAAACAAACGAAAACCTGAAAAGACGCTTTAAAAAAGGAAAAAAGAGAAAAAAGGGGAAAAAAGAAAAGCAAAAAAGAGAAAAAAGGAAAAAAAGAAGAAAAAGAAAATGAAAAGGGGTTTTAAGATGAAAACCCACAAATGGTGTTTTGAAACCAAAAGTGGATTTGAGTTGAAAACCCGAAAAGGGTGGCTCGAAATTGATGTAATGAGGCAGACAACAAATGATTCCCCCAGAGACTTGGCATTAGGAAGAAATCTCATATCTTCAAACGTCATCGTGGAAGACAAAATCTTCTCGACAAAGACAATATTCAGAATCGCTTCCAGCATCTCGACTTGGGAAGTTTTGGCCCTTGATACTTGGATAATTGTTTTCTAACTCTTTCACTTTGTACCCTTCTTGCATGTTTGCCACAATATTAATGAAGTTTCTTTTTAAGACTTTTCTTGCTTGTATTCTCCTCCCTTTGCATAAACATCTTATATTGGGATAAGACCATTTGGTTAACATCGTTAAAATATGCGAAAGATTTTTGTGCATTACTCTAAAAATGACCTAAAAAGTATAGGGACTCTGACGCAGTCTGTTGTTAAGTTTCGAGCCATAGACAAGAAATTTTACTCGATAAATATGTGTGCCACATCTGGGGCAATTCAGGTCAACTTAGGATTCCTTGATGACAATAGGCATGATGGAGAAGATTAAAACACCAATATCATTTGAAAACATCCAAGATAGAGATTCCCTTGTGAATAATTCAGAAACTGACAGAGAGCCATGAAAATGGGTTAGGTGTATTACAAGAGGCATATGGAAATTTAAAGTTTTTAAAATCAGAGAGGAGATGCCTCTCACTCAATACTAATTTATCAACTACAATGATAGTGAGATTTATGGAAATGTGAGACACTGACATGTGAGAACCAAATGCTTCCTATGAAGCCAATGGGGCACAAAGCAGAGACAGTAAAGATGCTTGTTTGCATGGGCTAAACAAGTGAGTATACAAAAATAATATTAAAAAGGAAACCATATAAAACTGGCATGCATTCATTTTTTGGACATTCTTAAGTGCATGACACGCATAGTTGCATCAGTTATTGGGTTTTGATAGGTATGCAAAAGCTTTCCCCAACGAATAGAATTCGCTTATTCGTTCAGACGTAAAGAGAATGGAACCAGTCTATCTGTTTAGCGACGTAAAGAGAATGGAACCAGTCTATCCGTTTAGACGTTAGGAGAATGGAACCCGTCTATTTGTTTAGACATAAAGAGAATAGAACCAGTCTATCCGTTTAAAAATTAGGAGAATGGAACCCGTCTATTCGTTTAAATGTAAGGAGAATGGAACCCGTCTATATGTTCAAGTGTAAGGAGAATGGCTCCGTTTAGACGTAAGGAGAATGGAACTCGTCTATCCGTTCAGACATAAGGAGAATGGAACCTGCCTATCCGTTCAGGCGTAAGGAGAATGGAACCCACCTATTTGTTTAGGCGTAAGGAGAATGGAACCCGCCTATCCGTTCAGGCGTAAGGAGAATGGAACCCGCCTATCCGTTCAGGCGTAAGAAGAATGGAACCCGCCTATTCATTCAGGCGTTAGGAGAATAAAACTCGTCTATCTGTTCAAACATAAGGAGAATGGAAATCGTCTATATTTTCAAGCGTAAGGACAATGGAACTCGCTTATCTGTTCAAGCGAAAGGAGAATATAACCCACTTATCTGTTCGAGCGAAAAGAAAATGGAAACCGCTTATCCGTTCGAGCGAAAAAAGAATGAAACTCATCTATTTGTTCAAACATAAGAAGAATGGAACCCACCTATCCATTCAGGCGTAAGGAGAATAGTACTCTTCTATCCATTCAGACATAAGGAGAATGGAACTCGTCTATACGTTCAAACTTAAGGAGAATGAAACTCGCTTATCCGTTCAAGTGAAATGAGAATGAAACTCTTTTATTCGTTCGAGCGAAAGGAAAATAGAACCCATTTATTCGTTTGAGCGAAAAGAGAATGGAACCTGCCTATCTGTTTAGGCGTAAGGAGGATGTAACCATCAAGTGAATTGGCGATCGGGAAAATTAGTGCCTTTCATTTTTTGCTCCATCCCTGTTTCACAGGAATAATCAAAGAGGGGAAACTCTTGTCACTTAATTTTCACCGTCTTTTATTTATTTATTTATTTTATTCTATATTCTATATATATAATATAGCCTTATTAGATATAACCCCCCAAAATAAAGGGGTATATTTTAAATAAATAGAGTCCATTTTAAATAAATAAGGACCAGATAACCCATTTGGCCTAAAACAAAACCCAAGCTAATCATTTTTTCTCCTATGTGCAGGCTTTAATCTTAGCTGTCGGATCTAGGGTAAGGATCCAACGGTCCAGATTGGATCAAGAAAAGAGGAGCAACTCTCCCCCACTTGCGCCGTCAAGCGCTTCATTCTCCGCATGTGTGCGTGCCACGCGCTTGCACCCCGAGCTCCAAGCCGTTCGGCCTCCGCTGCAACGACGACGCACCGTTGCGGCACGCGCCAGTCTTCCGCAACTGTCCCGCCTTCACCAGTCTACGCCTTGACCCGCCTGTGTATCAAAGTTTTTTTCTTTTAATAATATCAATACTTCATTAAGGTAGGTTCATTTTGATCATTTTCTAACTAAATCGGTATTCAATTGATTGGTGACAGTAATTCAATCCATTTAAATACATGAGCGAGCAGGAAATTTCTCAGTGAAGAAGCTATTCGAGTTGCTTATCAACACTAGGGGTGAAGAACCAGAATTTGAGTTAGACAAGATTCGGAATTTAAAGGTGAAAAACTTGCTTTGAATGTTAAAGCTAAACAGGGTTCCAATCAAAGAGTTTCTCATAAAGCGTGAAGCGAACATTGACGGGTCTAATAGTAGGAAAGAGGACCTGCTGCTTCAAGAGGATAAATGGTGGGATAAACCGATGGAAAGCCTTGTGTCTACATGTTCCGATACGAGAGCAATTACGGTTTGGATACCTCTGAAGTTCAATGTTGAAAGGGATGCAAAAACAGATACAGCAGGGTACGGCATTGTACTACCAACAACTGCTGGGGTAGTCAGAGTAATGTTCTCATGTCCGGCTCCATCTTTAGGTTCGGATCGATGTCTTCAAATAATGACGATCCTGAAAGTAGTTATGTTCCGAGGGAAAGGAATGGCATGGCGGATCACCTTGCCAAGACTGGTATGAAAAGGAGCGATCTTTTCAAAGCTTGGTGGTAAGTTGTGGTTAGGGTAAGCGTTCGATCAAGTCGAGCCGAGTCAAAAAATTTCGAATTATTCGAGTTGACGCGTCATATTTTACAACTCAAACTTTATTTAAAAGTTTTTCAATTCGAGTCGAGTTTTCGAGTTCCTATATAAATTTAATTGTAATTATTAATTATGTTATAGTATAGTTTGATTTTAATTTAAAGACTTTTTCTAATCATATAAGATATGCATATATATTTCATCATATTTTTTCATATGTGACATATATTTCTTCATACTTTTTTTTATATTAGCATATATATATCAGAAAAATTAAGGGACATGACTCAAACTTAAAAATCAATCCAATAATTACTAAAATATTTTGAGTTATTCAAATTTTCATCTTACAACTTAAACTTTATTTGAAAATTTTTCGAGTCGAGTTTATGTAATTTCGAGTCAAAATTTTTCACCTCGAGTCAAATTTTGCTCACCCCTAGTTGTGGTACTAGTCTGTGTAAGTTGCTTAATAAGCTTGTTTTCATGGTGGCAGACATTTTTGTACGGTTCATCGGGATTTGACGTCTGATTCAGATTTTGTCCTTCTGATGTTTAAATATCGATTTAAAATCTGAAAAAATTAATATTTTTTATTGATTGGATGTTTGATTAAGTTATGTTGATATGAGTCGACCGAATATAGTTCAATTGACATTGCGTTGGTACAATATAAAAGAAAGATTAAGAATGCTTAAGCACTCAATATTCTTAATTTATAGACGACGAAGGGTTTGGGTGATGTAGACGTTATACATTGAACATTAAAAACTCGTATCAATATAAGCTCAATAAAGATTTTAAATATGGAGTTATACAATAACTCAACACATGTTACTTTGTTAATAGACCACCCTCAACCATTCAAATATAAGAAAGTTGAAGTGTTTTTGTGCAAATGCCAATAAAATAAATAAAAAGAAACCCTTTTTTAAATATAAATAAAAAATAAAAAGAAACCCTAAATTATATATGATGGAATGATAATAATGTCTTTGGCTCGATTGTAAATGAAAAATTAAAGAAATTAAAAGAATATTATTGGCAAATTAAAAACAATTAGTCATTGAGTTAAATACTAGGCAAAATTGAAATTTCTTATCCAACATGACCCGACGAAGATGGTGAAACGGATTCTTTAGGAAGTATCTCAGAAATCAAATCATATACGGCGGAATTGGCGATTTTTCACCATGACCAGCGTAGATGGTGGAACGAGTACCTAAGGAATTACTCCAAAGTTTGAAGCACGACCAGCTTGACTCACATGGGATGATGGCGCACCCGGTAGATTTCCACCGTGACCGGGCGAAGATGGTGAAACAGGTACCTTTGGATATATGCCAAAGTACGAAGCACGACCGGCTTGACTCACATGGGAAGGTGGCGCACCCGGTAGATTTCCACCGTGACCGGGCGAAGATGGTGGAACGGGTACCTTTGGAAGTATGCCAAAGTTCGAAGTACGACCAGCTCGACTCACATGGGATAGTTTTAGGACCGGTGCATTTACACCGTGACCGGGCGAAGATGGTGGCACGGGTACCTTTGGAAATACACCAAAGTTCAAAGCACGGCCATCTTTACTTACACAGAGTGGTGGCGCACCTGGTAGATTTCCACCGTGACCGGGCGAAGATGGTGGAACGGGTACCTTTGGAAGTACCCAAAAGTTCAAAACACGACCAGCTTGACTTAATTGCTGTGTTTGGTCTGATTTTGCATCGGTTGGGAAAACAACAAACCCTAAAACCAGATTTATTAGGAGACAGGCAAACGTCGTATCAGATCTCATTTCTTTACCAGTTTCAAGAATCTATAATTTGATATCTGTTTTTGTTTTTGTTTGGTAACCCTTCCTCTGTTTTGTTAAGTAGGTGTCCTGTACTTCTGTTTTATGGAAACAAAGCATACTTGGAATATCCAGATCCATGTTACCTTTTTTCCCTATCATGGAAACTTTTCTATAATCAAGGCAAAAATATCTCAATCAATAGAAATGATCTGTATCAATTACCTTTTTTTGCGTTAATTAAGTATCCATATTTGGTACATTGATATATTAGATTTCCTCTTTCACCCTATCTTTTTGTTCTATGTGTGAATAGGTTGGGTCATAGTATCAATTATGCGGCGGACTTAAGCTTATGGAATGTTGGCGTCCGTTGTCTCGTCTCTTTTTCGCAGACGATCTTGTCCTATTTGGAGAAGCTACACATGTTCAGGCAAACTTAGTTGGAGCAATTCTTGATCAATGTAGTAGATTTTCTGGTCATAAAGTGAGTTCTCATAAAACCCAAGTATTCTTCGCATCCAACGTGGATGATGCTCTAGCGGACTCTATCGGCACCTCTCTTGGATTTCAACGATCGGTCGACTTGGGTATGTACTTGGGCATGCCCCTTTTTCATAAGCGAGTAACATTGAGTACTTCATCCTGGGGATTAGGAAGTTGTCTATTCTGAATCAAACTTGGATTTAGTTTGATCAAGGAAAAGAATGCTCTTTGGGCAAGGGTGCTCCGATCCAAGTATAAGTTGCCAAATATGGTTCCTGAGTCAATTGCAAAATCTCAATGTTCCTTTGTATGGCGATCCTTGTGTGGAGTTGGCCGTCTATTCGGGAGAATCTTACTTGGTCTATTGGCAATGGTCGCCATATTAGATTTTGGATGGATAATTGGGTGCCGCAGTTGGGGCCGTTGTGTCATTTGGCGGGTGCTCACATTGGATTCAATCTAAATTTTACGACTTTGCGACACATGGGATAATCAAGGAGGTTGGGATATGCAGTTCCTTTGGCGTCACTTTACCCTAGCGCAAATCCGATGTATTTTATCTATCCCCTGTCCTTCTTTGGGCGTAGGTAAGGACATGGTTGTATGGAAGTGGGATGAGAATGGTGCTTGCTCGGTTAAATCTGCCTATCGCCATTCGCAGCACCCATATTGGAGCCCCCAGGATGATATTTGGTCGTTGGCTTGGTCATTTGATGGACCGCAACGGATTCGACATTTTCTTTGGCTATAACTTCGGAATCGATTGCTTACTAATGATGAGAGGGTCCGTCGGGGGCTTGCTTCGGATTCCAGTTCTGGAGTGTGTGGCCATGCCATGGAGGATACTATCCATATTCTGCGAGATTGTTCATTGGCTCGAGTGCTTTGGGCTCACTTGATTCCGCCTCGGGTTAGTGCAGATTTTTTCTCCATGGGTAAAGGTAAATCTTACCAATTCACTTAACATTATGCGTGGAGATTGTGAATGGCATCATCTGTTTGGAGTTCTCTTATGGTAACGTAATAGCTTTATCTTTGAGGGAGTTGCAGGCTCGGTTATAAGACTTCTTCGCTCTGCTACTACTTGGGCCAAATCCCTTGGGGACATGCGAACCATGTCAAACCAGCATGTTATGAGACCAAGATTGGATGTTGCATGGACGGCACCCCTTAGGGGGTAATTAAATTGAATACGGACGGTGCAGTAAGAACATTGGCTCGTGTTCAAGCTTGAATGCGGAGCTATGAGCTATGTTTGATGGCCTCCAAATGACGTGGAACCGTGGGATTTGCCATGGTATGATCGAGACGGACTGTTCGAATGCGATTAAGTTGGTCTCTGATGCCCGATTATGCCGACTTTCTCTGTTGGGTCCAAGTATTCGTTCCTTACTTGAGTTTGATTGGGATATGAAGCTTTTGTACACACCAAGAGAGCCGAATCGAGTTGCGGATTGTATTGGTAAGCATGGGAGGAATGCAACGATGGGGTTCACTTTGCAAGATAGAAGCGAAGCTCCAGTTCTCGCTCCAAGCTGATTTCTCACAGCCATTGTAGTTGTTTTGTAATCGAAAAAATGATACAGTAGAAATCAGTAAAGCATTTACCATTCTAATTCTCAATAAATACATGATCTTAAATCATTGACTTTTACTTATTTCTTGTATATAAATTATAGATTTTTCTATATGCAGTTCTTACGAGAACTAACAAAATTCCTATAATTAATATAATTAATTATATTTTTAAGAAGTTGTATTCTATTAATTTAGAGTATTTAATTTAATTAATACTCACCTAAAAGGTCTAGGACTTAAGGTTGTAGTACTTATGGTTCTAGAATTTTAGGGTTTAAGAGTTTAGTGTTTATGGTGTAGGGGTTATAATTTTATTGTTTAAGGTTTAGATTTTATATGTAATTAATATTCAGCTAAAAGGGTTTATAGTTTAGTGTTTTATGATTTATGCTTTTAGGGGTTCATGGTTTAGGTTTTTAGTGTTTATTGTTCTAGGGTTCATGGTTTAAAGTTTATAGTTTTAAGGTTTAGGGTTTAAATTTTAATTATATTAAATGTTCTAAATTAATGGAATGTAAATTAAGGTTTATAGTTATTATAGTAGATCCCATTGATCGATTGATTTTTAAGTTAATAATTTAACGAGAAGGTTTAGCAGATTTATCGAAGTAGATTTACTTCAAGTTAAAAGTAAAATATTAGAAACTTTTTCGATTTTTGTAAAATAAAAAAATAAAATCACATATTCATTCTCTGTCTTTGATGTTTAGATATAGTTTTAAAATTTGAGAATTTTAATATTTTTATTGACTTGATGTTCAATTAACTCATATTGATATAAGTTATTTGAGTATAGTTCAATTGATATTATTACTGGTATAATAATAATGTTATTTTGTTAGTCCATCCTCGACCAATCAAATGTAAGTGATGTTCGAAGTCTTTTTTGAGCAAATGCAAAATCAAAGAAATTAAGAACATATTCTTGGCAAATAGAAAACCATCTCAAAAATTGACATTGAATAAAATAGTAGGCAAAATTGACATTTATTTTCCCGACGTAGATGGTGAAACGGATTTTTTGGAAACTGTCTCAGAAATTAAATCATATATGGCGGAATTGGTAGATTTCCGCCATGACTGGCGTAGATGGTGGAACGAGTACCTAAGGAAGTTCTCCAAAGTTCGAAACACGACCAGCTTGACTGACATGGGATGGTGGCACACCCGGTGCCGGTAGATTTCCTCCGTGACAAGGTGAAGATGGTGGAACGGCTACCTTTGGAAGTACACCAAAGTTCGAAGCACGACCAGCTTGACTCACATGGGATGGTGGTGCACCGGGTGCCGATTTCCACCGTGATCAGGTGAAGATGGTGGAACGGCTACCTTTGGAAGTACACCAAAGTTTAAAGCACGACCAGCTTCACTCACATGGTGGTGCACCGGGTGTCGGCAGATTTCCACCGTGACCACGTGAAGATGGTGGAACGGCTACCTTTGGGAGTACACCAAAGTACAAAGCACGATCAGCTTCACTTACACGGGATGGTGGCACACCCGGTGCCGGTAAATTTCCACCGTGACCGGGCGAAGATGGTGGAACGGCTACCTTTGGAAGTACAACAAAGTTCAAAGCACGACCAGCTTGACTTATTTGCTGTGTTTGGTCTGATTTTGCATCGGTTGGGAAAACAACAAACCCTAAAACCAGATTTATTAGGAGACAGGCAAACCTCGTATCAGATCTCATTTCTTTAACAGTTTCAAGAATCTATAATTTGATATCTGTTTTTGTTTTTCTTGCATTGCTAACCCTTCCTCTGTTTTCTTAAATAGGAGTTCTGTTCTTCAGTTTTATGGAAACAAACTTTTTTTCCTAACATGGAAACATTTCTATAATCAAGACAAAATATCTCAATCAATAGAAATGATCTGTATCAATTACCTTTATTTGCGTTAATTAAGTATCCATATTTCATAAATTGATATATTAGATTTCCTCTTTTACCGTATCTTTTTGTTCTACGTACAAAGAGGTTAGGTCATAGTATAAATTATGCAGTAGACTTACCGTATTCTTTTAATATAATCACATGCATTTGACTGTTCAAATCGAATATTGCATAATTTATTAAAACACGTGAATTCAAAATGATATTAGTAGAAATTAGTAAAAGATTTACCATTCTGATTCTCAATAAATACATGAACTTAAATCATTTACTTTTACTGATTTCTTGTAAATAAATTATGGGTTTTTGCTATAAACAACTCAGTTTACTATGGATAAGAAATAAGAAATAGCAAGATTATTATTATTATTATTATTATTATTATTATTATTATTAATGTAATTAATTATATTCCTAAAAAAATGTATTCATAAATTTAGGGTGTTTAATGTAATTAATACGCACATAAAAATTTAGGTTTATGACTTAGGGTTTTAGGTTTTAGGGTGTTAGTGTTTTAGGGTTTATGATTTAAGGATCTAGTGTTTATGATTTTAGAGTTTTATGTTTTATGGTTTAAGAGTTGAATGGTTTAGTGTTTTATAGTTCAAGGGTTAGTGTTTATGGTTTAATGCTTACGATTTTATTGTTTATTGTTTAGGGCTTATGGTTTTAGAGTTTAGGGTTTAATGTTTTAAATGTAATTAATACTCACCTAAAAGGGTTTAAAGTTTAGTGTTTTATGGTTTATAGTTTTAGAGGTTTATGGTTTAGGTTTTAGGATTTATGGTGTCAAGGTTTAGGGTGTAGAGCATATGATTTAGGGTTTATAGTTTTAGGTTTAAAGTTTGGGATTTAAATTTTAATTATATTAAAGTTCTTAAATTAATGGAATATAACTTATTAGAGATGTAATTAATTATATTATAGTAAATTTGAGTTATCTATTAGTTTTAAAGTTAGTTATTTAATGAGAAGGTTTAGCAGATTTATCGAAGTAGATTAACTTCAAGTTAAAAGAAAAAGATTAAACTTTTTAAAAGAATGAAATTTAGAATTAAACCGAGGGAATTTACAAATATTACATTCTTTAATGAATACAATTGTTAATTTAGATGCAATTTTAATTTATCCAGTGTCCATTGTAAATCTTTTGGTCTTTATAAATTTTCATGCAAATTAGAAGTAAAAATAAAATCAGAAAAAAAACATAAAGTATATAATTATTTTTTTCCCAGTAAAAAGGGTTACTACTTGTGTTTTGGCCATTGTAAAAGAAATTCCTCCAACAATTTTGCTTCAGTTCTCAGGCTCTGATCCTCCGTGTGAATCGTCGGCGTCTTTATCACTTCGCTTCTTAGTTTTCCGGCGAGTCTTTTTCGTGGAACTATTCCTATGATGCGACGAATCGTTTGAATCCTTCGATTTCTTCTTCTTGCTGCTACTCTTTTGACCCTTTGGTATTTTTTCACTATGTTTCTTTCTAGTCTTTTTTACCGACGAATCATCCGTTTCGCCAACGGATTTCATGCTGACATTTCGGAATTCGTCGGCCTTTTCGTTGCTCGAAGAAGCATTGCCTTCTTCGTCTTCCGAATTGCCCTCGGACGCATCGCTTCCGCTGCTCCTACGGCTCGACTCGTCGTACGACGAGCAGCCTCCCGTTTTGCTCGATTCCCTACGGCTCAACGAGAGCCCTCTTCCGCTACTACTTCCGATCGAAGACCGTGTCCTCCCGCTACTCCTATGGCTCAGAGAACGGTCACCGTTTCGACTTAAACTCCTGTCGACACAGCTACTGCGTGTCGACGAAGCGTCGTCGCTGCCGGATTCGTCGTCCGTTGTCTCGTTTTCGTTCGGCTCCCCAGAGGCTGCAGAAGGGGGATTATCAGGGGTATTGTTTTCTTCTTTGGCGATCGAAAGGAAACCTAAGACCGATGCTAAATCGCTGATCAACGGCCGTGCCGCAGGTTCTTCTTGCACGCACATGGCTGCCATTGCTACAGCTTGATTCAATCCTCTCTCTGGGAATTTTTTTTTGAGTAAAGGATCTGCCATTTGTGGGAAATTTTTTGGTTCCTTGAATATTGGTTGTGCCTGTTCCAATCATACAATAATCTCTAGTTAAATTTGTAATAAACCTCAAAAATCCAACTTGAAAATGATCCGAATTCAATATGAACGTAACCTGAAATAATTTAAATCCTAATGATAAAAACCGAAGTCACCCGACTAACAAATCCGATTGAAATTATATGATATAAGCTAAAAGTCACTTGAACATGTGCCTCAAATGTCCACATCGAAGTGTCAAACCCTAATGATAAAACACGAAATGACTCGACGACAAACCATAGTAACTAGAATTAAAAATGATTCAAACATGGAATAATTCAAACCCAAAATCGATATAAATCCAAGGCAGTAGGGGCATAATTGAATAATTAATTTATTTTTTTGGAGGAGGACCATAGTGCGATTTAACCTTTATGTTAAATACAATTTCATGGATTTTGAAAGGACTAAATAGAAGTTATCCCATTTTTGCCACTGATGTCAAACTTGAATAACAAAGCCCTAAATAATCCAAACCCAAATATCAAACTCAAAATGCCTGAGCTCGGAATGACTTGACTAACAACTCATGTGACTAGAATTCAAAATGATATTAACTCAAATAAGTAACTCAAAATTGACAAAACCTAAATGATAAAAGTTAAAATGACTAAAACGCAAAATGATTCGGTGCACAAAAAAACCTGTTGAAAAGCCTAATTGATTTAATAACTCAATTTGAAATGATATGAACTCAAAATAATTCGAAAAATATAAAACTCGAATCGATTCAAACAAACAAACCCTAGCTACGTACTTACCCAAGCAACTAAACTTTGCTCTTCCACGGGTTTGGAAGGGTCGATGGCTTTTCTTCCGGAGATAAGCTCCAACAGAACAACTCCGAAACTATAGACATCCATATGCGCGTTGATGGTACCCGAATGCATACACTCTGGAGCATTGTAACCATTGTTGTCCATCATCTTTGACTGCATCGGCATCTTGCTGTCGGCTGACAACCCGAGCTTGTCGAGCCCGATGTTCGACAGCTTTGGATTGAATTCATCGTCCAACAAAACTTTTGAGGATCTGAGATCACGGTATATGATAGGAGGTTTAGCCTTCTCATGCAAGTATTGTAGACCTTGAGCCGTCCCATGTGCTATTTTCATTCTTGTTGTCCAATCTAATGGCTTCCCGCCTGCATTGATTAACACAAACATGTGTAAAACATACATCTAGTTAATTATATCAGGCATCCCAAAATTCATATTTTAAATCGGTCTTCTTAATTAGATACGTCTAAATTAAAATTTTAAAATTTTTAAAGTGTTTATATTAAAGTTTTCAAAAAAAGAAGGGGTCTAACTAATTTTTTTAAAAATTAATAGAGAACTTTAAAAGTGTTAGGAGGGTACTTAATTACAAATATTCAAAAATTTGAAAGTTCCAAATTAAAATACTTAAAATCTTGAAGGACTAAATATTAATTTTTCGGAATTCGAGGGGGAGAGCTCCCACTGGCCCCATTACCGCCCGCCCGCCCATGGGTACACACTTGTTTTTAAATGATCCTCGTTAGATTTGAATTTGTATTTAGCACCTAAACTAATGATTAAGCTGATGAAAGGAACTGATTGATACAATATCGAAAAAGATCAATCAAGATGTTCTGAAGTATATGGACCAATTCAGAATCTAGACAATAATTCGGGGATATTTGATGAAATTAACCCGAAAACGGAAAATGGAAGAGAAAAAAGAAAAACAAAGATTGATTTGCATGTACCATGGAGATGATCTTCCAAGGAACCCCCTGGCATGAATTCATAGACCAAAAGCCTCTGATCTCCATCAGCACAATATCCAACAAGACTGACCAGATTCGTATGCTGTAAGAGACTCAGTTGCCCAACTTCTACAAAAAACTCATTGCCCCCTTCCATTGCATTCCTATCGAGTTGTTTCACGGCAACCTCCTATATTTCCGATCAAAATACACAAAGCTTTAGTAAAGAAATCTGAAATGTGTTATAAGTGTATAACGCAATACCGGATACGATATATATATATATATATATATATATATGATCCTTCGAATATATTAAAGGTTCGGACGTAAAGCGGACCTGGCCGGTAGCCTGGATCGTTCCCTTGTAAACTTTGCCGAGACTACCTTCACCCAACAAACATTCTTGCCGGAAATTCTTGGTGGCGGAGGCTAACTCACGGAAGTTGAATGCTTTAATGGAACTATTGTTTTCATAGTCTGCTGGTGCAACAGTTGGTGTACTCTCCTTATTGTCTGTTTCAGGATTTCACAAAATAATTATTTTGGAAAATCGTAATTATGGATTTAGTCCCCCCTACTATGCTGAAATTTAGGATTTACTCCTACTTTAAGTTGGCTTAATTTGATTCTTCTACCATTATAATGTCACGAGTAGGTCAAAACTGATAGCACCATTAATTGTTGCCGTTAATAGGGGCGAAGCCAAGAATGTTATTTTAGGAGGCCGAGATAAAATCAAAATAAATTAGGGTGGCTAGAACTAAATTTTTTGTTAAAACAATTTAAGTTGAATTATGAATTTCTGGAAAGAGCTAGTAAAATGTAACTTTTCTGTTTAATTAAATGGCTAAAACTGTAATTATACCGTTTAACCAAGGTGCTTGCTGCTTCACCCTGGTTGTTAATGTGACTATTATTGATTGATTGAATATGGCTAATTGAATTTTCAGGTGACCTAACCATGTAAATGAATAACAATATAAAAGAATATCCATGTCATCAATTTAACAATTACGATTGATCGAAGATGTCATCGATTTCGACCTACTGATATCATTATAGAAATTCGGAGATTATAGTATAATACGTGTTATAATATTGGTACTTATATGATACTTACGATGGTGCTTCGTTAAATGAATTTATTATTGATATTCATGTCGTCGCTTTTAAAAGATTGTGTCGAACCATTTTCAATCTTTAGAAGAAGAACGACGTACCAGGTACAGATTGTTGTTGAGTTTGCAGCTCGTCGATGGTGGAAACATCAATGTCCTTTTTGCTGCAGCTCTCCTTCTTGCTCTTTTGCGAGGAGAAACAAGGGAAGCAATTCATTTTATTTGTTTTTATCGGAATATCGATTCGAAATAGCCCCGAACCAAAAAGAACAAAGAGATTACAAAGTTCGGAACACCGTGAGAACAAGGTCGCATTAACCCCAGCTAGCTAAGCGAAAGAAGATCGAACCGAATCAAATCGGCCGAAAACATCGAGGGGCGGGGGAAGCCTTCAACAGATTGAAGGGCCCCTCTTAGGAGTTGGGGGGTTTTGCAACCAAGGAAAGGAACAGAAGATCTTGAGAAGTCATGGTTTTGGAAAATAAGCGAATTATAAAACCAAGAAACCAAAAAAAGGCAAACGAAAATATTGTAGGTTTTGTTCCTCAAAGTTGTCGGAGAAAAAGAGGGAAAATTGAGTGGACATGGACAAAAATACATCTTTTATCCCATTTATTCCAATGTTGAACCTTTCTAAGTTCTAACCATTTATTTTCCAAATTGAGCTCCCAACATCTCTTATCCCATAACATTTGATTAAATAACATGGAAAAGTGATATATGTTGATCCAACGTGATTGTTTTATACAATTTTTTCCCCACCAACAATTTCAAAATCATTGTTATACCATCCCTCCTACTTCCCAAGCCTTCTCGACTCCTTACTTTAAAACCTTGATAATGATAGGTAATATTAGAGAAGAGTAAACTCGGCTCGATTTAAAAAAGTATATTTTTTCGATTCGACTTGACTTGAATAATATTTTCTACTTGATTCGAAAATTTTAAAAAAAATGAGACTTGAATAATATTTTCTACTTGATTTGGGAGTAGTGTATTATTTTGGTTTGATCCATGGTGCGTGGATAAACTACTTAAAGATGTTTTTTCAAGACTCTTTTCTCTTGTGACTAATAGACTCGCTATGGTACGTGATTATGCGATCAATGGGGTGTTTGATCAAGGGCATTGGATTGAATTTTTTCGTAGGGATTTTCGTTTGTTCGAGTTAAGGCAGGTGCGGGAGTTATGTTCGGTGTTGGGTGGGGTGGTGGTACGGGCATGGAGCTGTGATGTGCTGATTTGGAAACCGGCTTTGAATGGTTGCTTTTTGATAAAGGCGGTATCTCATTTGTTGATGGTGGACAAGGCCGGTAATGGTGACTTTGGGGACTGTTTCGCCTGGAATATTCTTGTGCCACCCAAGGTTCAAGCGTTCTTATGGTTTGATTGGTTGTGACGTTTGCCTATGTATGATTTTTTGAGGCAACGTGGTGTTCCAATTGGCGAGAATAATGGACTTTTTGTGTGGTGTGCAGCGGAGGAGGAGGCGATAGGGCATTTGTTTTATTCTTGCCCGTTTACGCAGTGTCTTTGGGATTGATTCAAGTGTTGGTGGGGGTGCATTTGCCGATGCCGCGTTTGTTTGCAGATTTTTTCGTTCAGGACTTCCGTTGCTCGTTCATGGGCGAGAAACGCCATTGGTGGGTATCTTGTTTTGTGGTCTCTTTGGCTAGCGAGAAATGAGATGGTGTTTAATGAGAGACGCTTACCCTTGTTCGAGATTTGTTTTTTGGTGAAGTTACGCTCCTTGTACCGGGTGAAGACTTTGAAGGATGGGATGCATGTGAGTGAGGCCACGTGGTGGAGTTGTCCGAGCTTATGCAGTACGCTCGGCTTGCTGAAGCCTTGTCGCGTGGGTATCGGTTGGAAACCTCCGGTACTTGGTTCTATGAACTTTAACGTGGATGGTTCTGCTAGAGGGGGCCAACAGGTTTTGGTGGTGTGTTGCGGGACGATCAAGGGAAGATACTAGCAATTTTTTCAGGTCCTCTTGGTTCTCTTGAGTCAAATGAGGCTGAGCTACGTGCGATCGAATTCGCGGTATCTTTCTTTGATGGTTCTAATTGGGCGAATAAATACCTTGTGGTGGAATCGGATTTAATAGTTGCATTGAGATGGATTTTGCATTCGCTTCACCAGTCATGGCATTTGTGGGAGGCTTTTAGTGCTATTGATAGGACGTGTGATAGCCTTAGGGCTGTTAGTTTTCATTATGTTTTAAGGAAGCGAGCGGATTGGCCGATGCCTTAGCGTGGGAGGGGGTGATGCGCAAGACTTTGTTTCAGGCGAGTCTTTGAGGCGTATGAGGGGTGTACCGCATGGTGTGTTGGGTGTGGGGTGGTGTTGGAGACATTTAGCTAGCTTGCTGGGTGTGAGGTCTTGTGTTTTTTGGTATTTGTTTTTCTTTAGGCGTTTGCCTTGTTTGTTCGTGATACGTGTCGTATTCTTCTCCTCCACTTAAGTTAAGAGATAGTTTTAATGAGTCGCTCGTTTACGTTTGCGGTATGATTTCCTCTTTTAATAAATCATGCAATTATATTGATCAAACAAAAAAAATTGGTTTCCAAGTTAGAGTGAGTCCTTCAACTGTACGTATATTGCTTATTGAAAATATGAAAAAATATATATGTATGTGTATATGATTAGTGGTTATAGTGAAATGTTTAAATTACTATCATAATACTATAAATGTTTATAATTAAATTTAAATAGATACTCATACAACTTGACTCCACTTTAATTTCATAAACCGACTCTGAAAATATTTCAAATAAAATTTAAATCATAAAATATAACTCGAGACTTGCTTGAGCAGTACCAAATTCTTCCTTTCATTTCAAAAGTGAATTAAGAACAATTTTTTATGTTCGTTCAACTTGTATATTGAATTTTTGTAAGTTTTATAGAAAACCCAAGGTGTTTTTGAAGGGAAAAAAAATCAACTTCGGATTGAATAAACCAAAACCCAGTTAGGTAATCGAAAATTAAAGTAACCCTTTATCGAAACTTATGAAAATCTAGTACTAAATATATCTACCATAACATTATAGATATTTATAATAAAATTTGAATAGAAATACGAATAACTTGACTCAATTTTTTTTAAATAAAGTAACCATTTATCGAAACTTGATGAAAATCCAGTACTAAATGATGGTTTGCTTTGTTTCTTTTATTTTTCCCCCCAGGTTTCTCAGTAAACAAACATAAAGCTATGAAGGAATGGCATCGGTGTTTTTGTACCATGTGGTGGGGGATTTGACGGCGGGGAAGCCGGAGTTGGAAGAATTCACCGAAACGGAGACAACAGAGATTTGTTGAGTATTCTAACATCACTCGATGTTGTCTCCTTTTTAGCCGAACCTGGGTGCTTGGGTGATCATGTCAAAGGTATAACAATGGTTTCTTAAAGATTGTTGATCCTGGCACCAGGTTAGCTCATTCGAAATTTGACTTCAGTTTGGTTGAACTGCATTTGTTCTTCGTTTATGTAGGTGTATACTTGCTTAATGATCATAGAAATTTGATTATTTTGCTTGGGGTTTGTTATACCTCCTGATCCAAAGTCTACGGAAATGTTATATTCCTAACATATGTCTCCGAAATTCGTAAGCCTTCACTACAGCTCCTCTGGAACTCCTATTTTCCACCACCCAACATGTGAGGCACCTTAGCCTTTGGAGTTCTCATTCTTCAGATTGTTCTCCATATACGAGTTGTCGCGCATATAACATTTATCAAGTCCCAACAACTCGGCCTATTACTCAACAGCCGAGTCTATTCTGGTAGTATATTAAAAATCGTCATGATGCTAAGCTTAATATCTGCACCGATCAAAGTCCATTATCCATTATAAATACCCCACATCAACAACAATTAAAGGGCTCAAGAACAAGAGGAGACAACCAGTGGAAATAACCCCCTCTCCTCCCTCTCCTTCATTCACTTCATCTAAGTTTTGACCACCATCTTGATCGTGACTCTTCATCTAAATTTATCGATTTGAACGGTCTGAAACCGTCACCAATAATTTTGGTTTTCATGTTCACCTCCCTTGTTTGGTGTTGTTTGGTGTCTACTAATTTTGAGATGGCTCAATGATGTTTGTGATAATTCAAAGGCAAGGAAACACAGTAGTACAAACTCTGGGTTCAATCCATCGGACCCAAGCTTTGGAGTCTGCCGGAGCACGTATAGGGGCAGAGGTGCACCCTTGACGCGTAAAACTACGAATTCGTTGGCTGCAGTTATGGCTCAAATGCTCTCTCATAGGGCAACCCATGTTTGGGTGACTGAAGGTGAAGAAGATGGTGATGTTCTTGTTTGGGTGGTGGGTTATACCGACAACCTACTCCGATGGTACCCGGAACTCGATCAAACACAGAGCAAAGAAATGCATCATTGAATTCCCCAACTCCACCTCTTTTAATTCTATTTTGTTTTAGTTCCATTGTTGTTCTTTAGTTTTCCACCATGTTTGCCCTCTTATGCAGCACATTGTAGTGCCGTCAACTAGATTTAAACAGAAACTCAAATAACTCAGCTTCATTCAAATTTCATAAAACTCAACTCAAAAAAATTTTCAAAACAAAGTTTGAGTTATAAAATAGGATTGTCAACTCAATTAACTTGAATTTTTTTATTCGATTGTGAGACTTTAGTTAAGCAAACGTCCGACCTTAGATTCAGAACTTACAGCAATTTTCCAGTAGCACAAATAGAGATTTATTCATTCGACTTCATTCATGCTACAAGTAGAATAAAACTTACAGATCTAACTTCAAACCAACCAGAATTCGATTATAAATTAAAAAGTACCAATAGAACAAGAGTACATTGTTTATTCCTAGTGATGAACTTGTTTCAAACCGATGTAAACAAACAAGGGCGTGAAATCTCACCATTTTTTCATTGTCACGCACATCAAGAAGACATTCCAGCAGCCTCCAGCAGCTGTTTTACTTTGGTGATATAATCGACCATTGCTTCGTCCTTAGATTTCCCTATTGAAAACCAAAACCAGATTCGAACGTAAACTCAATCGGATATGTTAATAACAGTTTACGAATGATACCAACTAATAATATAATACTGATTTGAACATAGCTTTTCCTTCAACAGCCTTCCATGCATCCCACTTGGCCTTTCCCTTCAGGTCTAGCATTCCAGGGCGGCCTATGTATAGGAAAAACAAAACAAAACCCATCAGCCCATTACTCGGACTCAGGTCTGACTGACCGCTACAACTGTCTGGTATAGGTACGTATCCAACACAACTGCATATATGATACTGCCGGACACGGATACTTCAAAAAGAATGAAAAGTCTGAGAAACATTACGATACTAAAGAAAAAGGTCGACATGGGGTATATGTATACTAACTGGTGTTCACTGGTCAAACAGTAGTCTGCTTCTAGTGTCCATAGAGAATGAGCATGTCTTCATTCGAAGGGGTGGCTGGGAAGGTCTTAACTTTCTCGGCATGCTCCTCGAATTCCTCCTATACAATCACAATCAAAACACAACATATATCACACTAAAAGCTCAGAATGCTTAAATTTCAACTTGTTTTTTTCTAGAGTCTAAATATTGAAAGTGAAACAATAACAAATGAGCAATGATTTGATCATTATTCGAGTCCCCCTACTATGCCGAAATTTGAGATTTAATCTCTCTACGTTTATAATATTACAAATCCAAATTGATAACAATCAGGTCCCCATGGATGTAATTAACTCAGAGCTTCTAATAACATTATAAAACTAAAGAATCAAATTAAAGTAGAGAAATCGAGTTTCAGATTTCAGTAAGTTTAAGCAACTTAAAGGAAAAAGCAGTTGCATGCAGTGCTTAAAACTTCAAGATCTAGAGGTAATCCACTTCAAATTGACTACTGTTCCTGACAATAATAAGATCAAAATCAGCTATTAGTCCCTGTAATTTTTTAAAATTTTACAATTCAGTCATAGTACTATTCGGATTTCGGATCAGACTGAAATTTCAAAACCCGAATTAGAGTACAATAACCGTATCTGCAACTGGCACACTCATACAGAGACTAATGACAGAATTTGACCAACAATAATCAGGGATCGAATAGAATGAGAAAAGAAATTGCAGATGTGAATGAATGAAACATCAAAACAAACAACCAGGAACAAAAGTAAATTAATTAATTAGATTGTGAATGTAAAGGAAGAGAAAAGAAAGGAAATCATACCATCAAACCCATTTTTTTCTATGCCGGAGAGATGGATTAAAGATGCAGAAAACTATGGGAGGAAGAGGACTTTTATTTCTTCTGCGTTTCGTCTTCAATGGGCTCAAAATATTTATCTGTAGCCACTGTCTGATTACACGTGGGGAGGTAGGCTTTCAAAATATTTGATTCTTCGGTTCTCTCATCAAAATCCGATATTGTAGAGATCAACTGTAGGATAATTCTTTTAATCTAGTTTAATATATTCACAAGTTAAGATTCCAACTTCGTAATTTTTTCAACCTTTGGGAAAAATTAATTGCAATTTTTTGTCGATAAGATTCCAACGTCAGTTCTTTCAACATCACAACTCATTGAACATAAGATCATGGCAGATTCATCTCGAGTGTCTACTCTAAACTTTTTAGACTTCAAACATTTAAATTTAATTTTTATGGATTATTCTTTAAGCTTTTTAATTTTGGGTAAATTATACCGATGGCCACCTAATTATAGGATTGGTGTCAATTTAACCACTATATTTTCAATTTTAGCAAATATACCACATAACTATTTAATTGGTTTCAAGTTTTTTTATTCCTTTTATGACTTCACCAAGAAAAAATTTATTGGAGGTTACAGACGGTAATGGATGCAGAGATGAATCCTGTGTGCTTTTGTGGAGCTCGTTCTACGCTAACAACATGTTGGACTGATGAAAATCTAGGTAAAAAATTTTTGGGTTGTAGAAATTATGGAAAAAGAGTTAGGGGTTGTAAGTTTTTTGCTGGTACGATCCACTAGTGAATGCTAGGTCAAAAGTAGTTATTGCTGGTCTTCGTAGAAGGGTTGTTGCTATGGAGAAAGGAAGAAAGAAAGAAAGAACTCTAGGAATTTTGGTTCTTGGTTCTATGTTTTTTGGAACACTCTTCTCCTAATTACTTAAAATTTATTTCTTGATGTGGGGCTTTGATTTGCTGAAAATTTTGAACATCAAATGAGATTTAAGTTGTGAAAGGTTTAAGGTGTACCATAAAAATCTAGATTATAATAGTTGGGTTGTAGTTATTATGTATGGATTTAGGGTATTTGTAGTTTGTGTTTAGGTTATTTGTAATGTGTTACCAGCTTTTGTAATGTAATAGGATCTTAATTTGTGTAATGAAGAAAATCAGTTTTATGAAGGCATTACAGATTATGTACAGCAAAATAATAACTGATAGTTTTATAATGCCATTAAGTTTGGAATGTAAACAAAAAAATCAGTTTTATGAAAGTATAAACAAATTGTGTAAAGCAAGTAAAACAAAATATTCACCAATACATATATGCATACCCCAAGTTTGAAATGAAGTATGTCAAACAAAAACAATGTAAACAATTGCTACAATGTAAACAATAACACATAATTTCATAAAGCTATTAAGTTTGGAATGTAATCCATACATCACATAATGTTTGATCAATACATATGCATCTTTGAGCATGTATTCCATGCATCACTCCAAAATATTAACCCACCAAAACAAGCCAAACAAAAAAACCGTGATACTTGTTTTCACAACAATATAACCTAGTTTGATCTAATGTTTGCAATACACAAAAAAAGAACAAAAAGAGTATGATGCGAACAGATTTAAGGATCAACCCTCGGAGATGGTTGACTGGCACAACTCACTTGACTCGTATGTGTAGTGGGGGTGGGCATCCATCTAACAATATGGATTTGTGAAGGTTGAGTTGGCCTTGGAGTTGGCCTTGTAGTGGTTCTAGCATGGCTTGTTGTTGGGGTGGTTCCAACATGGCTTGTTGTTGGGGTGGTTCCAGCTCTTATAATCTGCAAAAAAATGGCAAGCTCTTCAACCAAGTAACCAAAAAAATGAAATTACGCATTTGATTAGAAAAATTCAAAACTTATTGGCAGTTTTGAAATTCTGGGAGCTCTTGCAGAAGATGAGGATGCTTGTCTTCTAATATTTCCACCAACCTTCCCCTTGCATGTTCTAATATTATGTCCACTCTCTCTATATTTTTTACTGTAAATCTTGACACCTCTCTTTGACAGCTTACCAAGCTGAGATGCTGGTTCATCAGCCTTTCTTCTTCAAATCTTGTTTGGTTTTCCTGGAGTCCTTCTGAATATAGGTGGTAGGATAGGCTCCAATGTTTCTTCAATAGTCCATTGTTTCTCACCCCTCAGTGGACTTATCAAATGAGAATAAATAACCCTTTGAGTTGACACGAAATAGCAAGGATGAACATATTTTTCTGACCTATTTAGAAGTGACAAAATGACAGAAATAACATGCACACATAGAATGCTTACATAGAACAAATATTAAATTAGAAACACTGTCACATCCCAAAAACCGACCTAGTCAGAATTAAGTTCCGGTGATTGGAAATTTGAATCTAATGTGCTTAAATGTTGTAAATATTCAATCCTTGTACCCTTTTTTGTTAGTAATGAAGTTATGTGGACTTGATTTGAACAATTAGGTCTTTTTGTAAAAAAACTCAAAGTTGGAAATGTGAAACCTGAGCCAGGCGTATCGATACGGTAAGACCAATATCGATACGACCTAACTACCCATAACCAACTTACCAAACTTAGCATAACCGTATCGATACAACCATAAAGTGTATCGATACGAGTTCCATGTTCCAGATCAGTTTAGTAATTAAATTAAAGGAGGGAGCTGAGTCACCTCCTTACTTGCCCTTCTCACGTGAAAATAATCAGAAAGATGATTATTGCCCTCAATAGTCAAAGGTTGAAAGGTGAGGGTTATTGGGCTAAGCAAACCCTTGCCTTGAGGAAATCTTCCTATTGGCCAAAAGGAAGGTGAGGCAATGATTAGGGAAGATTATGTGGTTTAAATGAATAAGAAATGCTTCCTCATTCATCTTTGAGTCTTCTGCAAACCAACATCTCACATTTGTCTAGAAAGAAAGCTAACACCTCAATTGTCATCTTCAACCTCAAGCTAAGCAAGCACCTCAATCTAATCCTCGATCTTCATTCGATTTTAATACACCATTTGAAAGCCTATAACTTCGTGAGTAAAACTTCTATATTAATTTGATGATTCCATCAATCGTTAAGGTTTAATTTCAAGATTAGGTTTTCAATGTTCAAATAGAAGCCCATGGATTAGAAAGCTAATTTCGTTATTTCGATGTTTTCTACAAGATTTGGTAAGCTTGGAAAACATTTTCGGACCTTTAATTTAAATTCTAATGCAATCTCTAATTTTGTGCTAGCTCAAGAAGTGGAGAAGGACCCCTCATCATCTCCAACGAAAGCTAGGCATCAAGGAGCTGTAATCTAAAAACATTGAAAGCTTTGGAATCAAGGTGAGTGTAGTTGTGTCAAGGGATAGGCTAGGTGCCATCCCGTTGCATTCATTTTATGTTGAATTTGCATTTTGATTAAGGGCTCAAATAGAGCAAGCATATGTGGATGCTAATGGTAAGCATGGTAAGTTTGGATGTGATATTTGAAATATGCTATATATGTGAAATCTAATATGAATACGTTATGATATGATATGTGGAACTATGGTTCATTTTTGCATTTTGATATATTATGGCCTATGGGCACAAGGTAAGGTTTATGATAAAAATGTGTAACCTTGGACATTTGTGAGTTTTGGATACAATTGGCATGCCATAGGATTATTGAGCTCACAAAGTAAGGGATTGGGCTAGGGCCTACATGTGGTGAGAAAAGGTCAGATTTGTGTATGGGATATTTGGAGCTACGCCCTATTTGATATGTGTTGGTGAAAGGGGGAATTCGCGTGCCCATTGGTTACTATGTCCAAGGAATTGATATGTGTTAAAGATTTGCAATGAATATGTGAAATTATGATAATTGGTTTTAAGCATGAGATATATATGATTAGTAATGTATTTATGTCATCCAAGTATGTTAACATGTCATTCATGTCATTATCATCTTGTTTTACATTTGTTATGTCTACCTCACTAGGCTATGTAAGCCTAACATTCGTGTGTTTCATGCATTCCAGGATCTTGAAGTATTCTAAGCTTCGATCATGTAATTACGGTTGCAAGTCACTTCTACCAATCATATGTATGTTTGCTTTTGTTTCAAACTCTTAGTAAGGTGGCATAAGATTTAGATATGTTGTAATAGTCTATTTTGTTATGATAGTAAAAGCCTAATAGTGCCTAGGTGTGATATGTGAAATTGGGTGTGTTTTAAATTGGTAAAACTAGCTAAATTAGGCTTAAAGGTGGTAAGTGGTGAAACCATGGTAAATGGATTTGAAACGCTCTAAAATTTGACGTGTTATTAGAAATACCATTTATTAGCTTGCTGGTAAAATTTGGTAATATTTGGATAACATTTGTTAGGTTAAATCGAATAAAAACCAGCTAAAATCTGTCATCACAAGGTAGGCGTATCGATATGGGTAATGGCGTATCGATTCGACCTTTGCATAATTGGTCAGGTCAACGTTGGTCAAATAGGGTGTATCAGTACGGTTTAGGCGTATCGATACAGAATTTGGTCACTGGAATTTGGCTGGGAAAAAGGTATCGATACGGTCTTAGAGCGTATCGATACGAGGTCAACCTGTATCGATACAAGATTAGTTGTATCAGTACAGGCTTGCCACCCCTGAATTTGGAAATTGGAAATTTGGATTAGCGTACCGATACAGTCTTAGGTGTATCAGTTCGATGGCAGCTAAATCTGTTAAAAGTTTAAAAACACAGTTTTACTCAGTTTACAGAATGGTCACTAAGAACTTATATGGCTTAATTGGATAGGAAAATGACCCCTGATTGTAACAAAATTTCACAGACTAATAATTGGAAAGTTTAATTGCAAGTTGGTAATAAGAAATTCTGATTAGGACTGTTAATTTGTAAAATTTATGTTTTAGTCCTTAAGTTCGAAAAAGTTTAAATTAACCCCAAATCTGATAAGATTAGTAACGAATAGGTTCACTATGTCTTAAAAATGATTGGTAAAATATCCCGATCATGTTCCAAACTCTGAATTTGCTTTCTGGTAACACTTTCTGAACCAGTTCTCTACCAGACCGGGAATTGGGTGTTACATTTGTGTTCTTAGAGCTTAGGTTTAGTCGATTCTAGGACTAAACCGAGGTCTGTCATGAGCCTGTATGTACTTATGGCACCTAGGAGTTATTTGTATATGTTATCTATGACTTACAGCTTACACGATTCAATCTTTCTGCCTGATTAGATCTAAAAATGTCTGCACCCACTGATAGGCGTGTAGTAGACGAACTACATTTGGGCTCCTCCTCACACGAGGGGATAATTTGGGAGCCGAAGTCTGGCCTAAACGAGTGGGACAGAATGACCCACCTAATCCTTCTACGATGCCTCCCACTCAGCATGAGT
Organism: Hibiscus mutabilis; assembly: GCA_019671005.1. Taxonomy (NCBI): domain Eukaryota; kingdom Viridiplantae; phylum Streptophyta; class Magnoliopsida; order Malvales; family Malvaceae; genus Hibiscus; species Hibiscus mutabilis. The sequence goes on along the minus strand of CM033712.1, from coordinate 73,431,724 downwards.
ATTTAATACCTATGGCTGAAATTATCAAGCAGGTGGTAGTCTCCCTCAAGCAAGAACCACCACCTCAGCCTGTTGAAGCATCTTCGTCTACTTCGAGAGCTCCTATTGATAAGCTCCGATAGTATCCGGTTTATACTTTCACTGGCCAGGAACAAGATAATCCCGAGATATCAGAGTACTGGCTGGAGAATACTCTTAAAGTCTTAAATAAACAAATGAAGTGCCCCGAGGAGCACAAGCTAGAATATGCCTTGGCCCTAATTTCTGAAGAAGCTCAAAGTTGGTGGGATACCGTGACACTCACTGTACCTGAGCACCGAGTTACGTGGGACTTCTTCCTTTAAGAGTTCTGCAAGAAGTACATCAACGACACTATATCTCCGAAAGACTTAAAAAGTTCCTCTATATGAGACAAGGAGGAAGACCTGTAGAACAATATATCCATGACTTCTGCAAATATTCGAGGTATGGTATGGAGATCATAGCATAGAAAAGGATAAGTGCCGAATATTCATCGATGGTCTCTGTGATAAATTACGCCCTCTCTTCACTGCCTTGGAGATACTGGACTTCCAGACCTTAGTCATCCGGGTGATTGCTACTGAAGCCTTCCAGAAGACTTTTGAGAGAAGAAAGAGGAACCAAGCCCAATCTGGTAAGAGGTTCCGAGATGATTCTAAGCCTCATGTGCCTTAGAAGAATGGTAGACAGTGGGACCAAAAGTTAGCCACCTTTCAGTAGCTACCAAGATCGGGATATGTACCACAATCCCAATGTCCAAGGACATATGTTGCTCGTTTCTATTGATAGTACGGGCGGTTCTTGAAGACGTTCGCAGATTTCCTTTTGCAATTTCTGTCAGAAGAGACATCTCGGGCAGTGTCGCAGGCAATCTGGACCCTGTTACCTCTGCGGTGAATCTGGTCACTTCATCACGTAGTGTTTGCAGTATCCAAACACTCATACCTCTGTTGCCTTTTAGAATAATCCTAACAAGGGAAATAGAGCAAAAAAAGTGCAGTCTGGATCCGCGGAGAGACCTCGCAACACCAATACTCCTTCAATTGGACGCGATCCTCAAGCCTCAGCTCAGATGTATCATGTTTGAGGCTGAGAGTAAGAGGATGATCCTGATGTGATTGTAGGTATGGTGGAATTATGTTCTGATCATGTTTATGCTTTAGTAGATTTGAGCTCTACACATTCCTTCATTAGTGAACCATTGATTGCAAAGTATGCCTTAAAATCAGAACCAGTCATTTTCAAGATTGTTTTCTCTAATCCATTAGGAGATTCTACCCTTTTTACTCTTAATTATTGTTAGACTTAGGCTCATTCTAGTTGTATTTTTAGTCATTCATGCATATTTGCATTGTTTTCTTCACTGTCATGCTTGATTACATAATTCGGTTGATTTTGGTAGAAAAGGTGTTGCTGGTATGTGTTTTTGTGCGTGCATGATTTAATTGCCTAAGCAAGTCGGAGATTGCCGAAGTAACTAAGGATAAGAAGGGAATTGCCGATTTTTGAAGGATAAATCCATTTAATTCAAGATAATTATGAGAAGTAAGGATAAATCCTAGAAGAATTGGAGTCCCATGAGGAGATCAAAGAAGATTAAATTCCAAGATTTTAGGAGGAGTTTTAGGACGATAAATAAAAGAGATTTATCTCTTTTATTATATTTTAATCAAACTCATCCTTATCTACAAAGACTCCAACCAAATCATCTTCTATAAAAAGAGGACTAAAACCCCAGCCTGGGACATGTTTGATTAGAGGGAAATAGAAATCGAGAGGATTGCTGCTCGACATCATCTTCTTCCTCTTCATTGTTTCTATTTGCTTCATGTTGGGAAACTTTTATTTTGTGTTTCTTTTGTACCCAGCTATGAACTAAACTATTTTAGCTAGGTTTATTGTGTTTAAGTGGTTGTGAAAACGATTGAATTTGTTTTAGGTAATTGAGTTGGAATTTAGTTTCAAGGTTTGTTCATTCTTGATTCTTAATTTTGATTACAAGTGAATTGAGAGAGGATCTTGTGATTTTATCCATTTATCTAATGTCGAGAGAGTTAGATTCAAGAAACGAATGAGCATGGTTTTCATACAAATGAATTTTGATGAAGACTAATTTGACTTAGAAATAAGTTGCGAATTTCAACGGCTAAGAGAAGCGCAAGAATGGTTGTTGTTCACCCATGTTAACGCAGGGATGTATCACCTAGGAGTACACAATTAACAGTGTTTTGAGTTAGGGATAACGAGAAGCCATTGAAGAATGCTTCGCTGAACCTCGAAGGAAGTCACCCAATTGCCCAGGCAATCGCACCGTTCCCAGTTGCCCAAGCAATTACACTTGCCCAGGCAATTCGACTGATGCTAATTGTTAAGACAATTAAGTTGCTCTTGCATTCAATACCTAGACGGTTCATTCAATTATCACACCACGACTCATGATAACCTGGCCTACTCTCTCATTCGATCAACATTTATTTTAATTACTTGTGCATTTTATTTTACTTGTTTATTCGAACTCCTATTATCACCAATTGTGTTTTCTTTTCAGTGCGAGAAATTAGAATTCGAAGTTACAACCAATCCCTATGGAGACGATCTCTAATCTATACTATAACTTGCGACGTGTACACTTGCACCAATTGCGAAGCACTTGAAACACACAACAAGTTTTTGGTGTTGTTGCCGGGATTGGCAATAGTGACTTTGTTTTTATTTTCTTGCACCTTTCTTTTATTTTCGCATTTTATTTTTGTTTTTGTTTCTTGGGGCTAACATCTTGGGTTCTTGCTTTTGTGTATGACCAGGGCAAGACCAACAACACAAGACTACCTATTTGAACCTGAGATATAACAAGTACTCCATAGACGAAGGTGTGAGCAAAGAACATCAATGGCAGATCCAGTAGACGGAAACCTGAATGCCAAAGGCAACCAGAATGTCGAAGGATGAGCCTTAATTGTACAACCAGTTCAAGTAAGGAATAAGCCCATCCGAGACTACTTAGAGGAGGATCTCAACAGTCTCACTCTAGGAGTTGTCACACCTGAAATTGAAGCCGACCACTTTGAATTAAAACGGTGATGTTCAATATGATCAATACAATTGGTCAATTTGGCGGTTTGACAACTGAAGGTCCCAGAAAACATCTCAAATCATTCTTGGAAATATGCAATTCATTCAAGCTACAAGGAGTCCCTGCAGATGTTATGAGGCTAAAATTATTCCCCTATTCACTGAGGGATAGGGTGAAATCATGGTTGAATAGTATCCCATGCAGATCTCTTGAGTCCTGGATGGACTTATGTCGTGATTTCCTTGCTAGATTTAGTTCTACTTATATGGATGATAAATTGCGTAACGATATTACTTCTTTTGGGCAGGCAGATGATGAGTCCATGTATGAGGCTTGGGAGCATTACAATGAGCTTTTACATAAATGTCCCATGCACGGATTCCTAGAATAGACACAAGTGACTATATTCTACAATTCAGTGAACACACCAACAATGATGATGCTAGATGCCTCAACAAATGGCATACTCCAAGACAAGTCACCAGAAGAAGTAATAGAGATTTTGAGTAGGTTTGCCAAGAATGATTATCAGTTCCCAACTACTAGAAGGGGAATAGTTAAAAGGAATGCCACGATCAATGAGCTCAATTCATCGAAATATATTTTTGCACAATTGGCAACTCTAACCAACTTGGTTAAGAACATGAATCGACCAAGTAACACACATGAGATCAAGGTAGTAGATTTATTTTGTGAGTTATGTAACAGTAACCATGATTCTTCTGAGTGTCCGCAGAACCCAGAGTCTAGCTTTTCTGTTGGAAACTACAACTAGAACAACAATGTGATGTCCAACACATATAATCCAATCTAGAGGAAGCACCCCAATTTCTCGTGGAGTAATCCAAACAATGCCCTCAATTCGAACATTCAGAACACACAAACCTCTAGATTTCAGTAGAATATGCCTCGGCAACAGATGCCGCAACAACACTCAACACCATCTAGTTCTTTGGAAAACTCTCTCAATGCTTTCATGTTAAAAACTGAATCTTATATGGCTGAGAATAGTAATTTCATGAAAAGAACTGATGCATTTATTAACAGGACTGATATGAGGTTGCAAAACCAGGAGGCAGCCCTAAAGTCACTGGAGACACAAGTCGGGCAATTTGCTCAGAACTTGAATACAAGACCAATGGGCGGTTTACCTAGCGATACTGAAGTCGCAAAAGGAGCAAACCACGAGTAGTGTAAAGCAATCACCACTCGAAGTGGCCGATAACTTAAGGAAGCCCAAGTTCATTCAACGGAGAACACTCAACCAAAAGAGCAACCTTTTTGTCCAAAAAGATGAGTCAAACAACAAAGCCTCGACCAAAACTGATAAATCAGAAAATACCACGGCAACTGCACATGCCTCAGTAATTCTAGATGCCACGGCAAGTCCATCAATCAAGTTCCAAACAGATGAAAAGATTGAGGATATCTGACTTCCACCACCATTCTCACAGAGGTTGAAACGACAAAAACAAGAATACTAGTTCAAGAAATTCCTTGACATCTTGAAGCAAGTCTACATCAACTTGCCATTGGATGAAGCGATAGAACAAATACCGAACTATGCTAAGTTCCGTAAAGGCATTGTCTCTAAGAGGACAAGGCTAGGAGAATTTGAAACAGTTGCTATGACGGAGGGATGCATTTTCATGCTACACAATCGCATGCCACCCAAGCTTAAAGGCCCCGGCAGTTTTAGCATACCATGTGCAATCAGAAACCACTATGTCAGGAAGACGTACGATCTTTGAGCAAGCATAAATTTGATGCCAAAATCAGTTTTCCAGAGATTGGGAATAGGGAAGGCAAGACCTACAACAGTTATGTTACAGCTTGTTGACAGATCCTATGTGCACCAGAGGGAAAAATTAAAGATGTACTAGTAAAAGTTGATAAATTTATTTTCCCGCCGACTTTATTGTTTTGGATTGTGAAGTAGATGAGTTCGCACCTATTATCCTTGGGAGACCATTCCTAGCAACGAGAAGAACATTTATTGATGTCAAAAGGGAGAACTCAAAATGAGGTGAATGACCAACAAGTCAAGCTAAATGTGTTCCAAACCCTGAAACATGTTGACGATCCAGAAGAATGTCAATTCATCCACGCCACAACTGAATTCGACTTTGACGCAGAAGAAAATTGCCGAACTAGAGGAACATGAGGAGCTTGAAAAATTGATCGAAAAAGACCAAGAAGAAGCAAATTGGATAGTAAGTCGACCAGGTACATACTTTGAACCATTGGATTGCTCAAGTAAGGAAGGTAAACTCAAAAACCCTCTATTGAACAACCTTCGATTCTCGAGTTGATACTATTGTCAGAACAATTAAAATATGCTTACTTGGGAATCAATAATACATTGTCTGTAATTATTTCTTCTAAGTTGCAGCCTGAACATGAAATGAAGTTGATCAACATGTTGATGCTGCACAAAAAGGCAATAGGATAGACTATCGCAGACTTGAAAGGAATTAATCCAGCACTGTGCATGCATAAGATCTTATTGGAGGGTGACCACAAGCCCTCTATTGAGGCGCAAAGAAGTCTTAATCCTGCCATGAAGGAAGTCGTGATGAAGTAAATCATCAAGTGGCTTTATGCCAGCATTATATACCCCATCTTTGACAGTACATGGGTAAGTTCGGTACAATGTGTACAGAAAAAGAGGGTATGACTGTGGTAAGTAACGAAAATAATGGACTCATTCCAACTAGGACTGTTACCGGTTGGAGGGTTTGCATGGATTACCATAAGTTAAATAAAGCTACTAGGAAAGATCACTTTCCTTTACCCTTTATTGACCAAATGCTTGACCGTCTTGCAGGTAAACATTTTTATTGTTTTCTTGATGGTTGCTCAGGTTACAACCAAATTGCCATAGCACCAGATGATCAGGAAAAGACCACATTTACATGCCCATATGGTACATATGCATTTTGATGGATGACATTCAGATTATGCAATGCCCCAACAACCTTTCAAAGATGCATGATGGCAATTTCCCCTGACATGGTCGAAGACTTTCTAGAAATCTTCATGGACGATTTCTCAGTATTCGGTGATGATTTCGACAATTGCCTCGACAATTTGGAGAAGGTGTTAGCAAGATACGAAGAATCTGATCTAATGCTGAACTGAGAGAGTGTCGGATAAAATCGTTTGCTGGACCTTAACGAGATAGAGGAATTATGTGCCTTAGCTTACGAAAATGCAAGAATTTATAAAGAGAAAACGAAGCGTTGACATGATAAGAAGCTATTGCTGCGACAATTCTTGCCAAGGTAATTATTACTCCTCTTCAATTCTCGGCTAAAACTCTTCTCGAGAAAATTGAGCTCAAGATGGTTTGGGCCTTTCGAGGTTGTAAAACCTTTCTCCCATGGTGCCGTGATAATTGAGTCCACCATTGGCGGACATGAATTCAAAGTTAACGGACAAAGATTAAAGCACTATGTTGGCACCCAAGTTGAGCACGACAAAGAAGTGGTCACTTTAGGAGATGCATGATCATGCTCTCCTATCGTTTTTTTATTTTTTTCTAGTTTTCTTTTCTTTTCTTTTCGGACTTAATTTTTAATTATGGTTTTATTTTTTTATTTTATTTTAGTTTTAATTTTATTTTTGTCGTTAGCTTTATCTTTCCACATTCTTTTTAGGATAATTATCTTTTATAATTTTTAGTTTATCTTACTTATCTCTATCTTTATTTATTTATTTAATTTAATTTTTATCTTTAATTAATATTTATCTTTTTATTTGTGTTTGATTTTTAGGATTAAAGCTCAAGATAAGGAAGAGTTGGACTAAAGATTGAAGTTTATCCTCAAGAGGGAATAATGGGCTGATTTTGAGGCTTACAAAGCCTATTTATATTATTGATTTTTACCCTAATTCCCTTCTAAATCCCTTTAGCCGCACACCCCTTTACCTTCTCCCAAATCCCCTTGCCGCATACTTCACCCAATCCAATTAATTTCCATCATTCTCACCTACCTTCTTTACTACCCATCTTTTCTTTCTCACATCACCATTAACCCTTCAAGCTTCCCCTAATCTTTCTTCTACTCTTCAAACTCTCAAGCTTTCTTTACTTTCTTTGTTTTCTTTTTTTTTATTCTCACCACAACCACAAGCTCTCATTGCCACGAACCTAAAAGCTTTGGTTCACCCATGTTCATCCAAGGAACCACCATTCAAACTGTTTGCAACACCAGCCATTAAAGAGAGATACCGAGCCAAGTTCGCAGATCGCAAGGTATGAGAGGAGCAAGGATTTGCCTACACCATCTCCCTCAAGAACTTTGGCCTTGATGAGTCCATCTTCCAAATCATTGAGCACCAAAAGTGGCAAATCTTTTGCAAACAACAAAAGACGGGCAACATAACATGGGTAAAAGAGTTTTATGCTCATTCTCCTAATCCAAACAACCCTTATGTTTATGTTCATGGCAGCGCTATCCCTTTCGATGTTGACAACATCAACACCTTCTTCGAGATATACATTGCAAAAGATGAACGTCAAGCATTTATGGACAATATCATGACCGAGGGGATTGAGAAAGTGTTCAAGGACCTTACGATCCAAGGGGTTGAATAGAACCAAGGAAATCTAAAAGGCACAATAAATCGTCTCATGCTCAAACCGGAGGCAAAACTGTGGAATAAGTTTGTTAAGGCTTGTTTAATGCCCACTACACATAACACCACAGTTGATATTCCTTGTCTATTGTTAATACATTCTATTTTGCGCAAACGAATCATCAATATTGGCTAAATTATTTATGATGAAATATTTGTTTGTAGCCAAAAAGATGTAGGTTCTCTTTTCTTCTCGAACTTGATCTCAACTGTGCGAGCAAAAAAGAGTCTCAAGTGATACAATAGATGAGAAACTGGCTACTAGAGCCAGGTGGAATCGCACTCAGTACTTGCAGATTACGGGTGAAAAACCAGCCAAAGAAATCCCATGTACCAAAAATTGCCCATGCAATTCATGATGCCTCAACAATTCTTGATGTCGCGGCAAGTGCTGATGCCCAGGTTAGAAAGCCTGTCCCCGCAGTCTTGGATCGAATTAAAGATACTCCAACCTCTATTTCACTGACTGGATCAAATGGAAACCCCGAAAAATATTTTTCATGTGGTACATGAAGGACCACAACATCATCACTCAAGTAATTTTGGAGAAGTACCCTGATAGCACAGTGCCATTCCCAATTTTTCCTGCTGAACTACTTGCCCCGGCAACTGGAGATGGCACGACAACTACCGAACAAGACAAAGGTAAAGCCCCTATAACTGAACCAACCTGTACTAAAACTTTGTCTGGATTTTTAGATTCGGACGAGTCCTCCGCTGCACCAATGAAGTCGCCCCCCGTCACATCCTCGAAGGCAAAACACAAAGCATCTATCACTGAAGAGGTTAAGGATAAAGATGACAAGAGTGATGAGGTTGCCAGCATTCAAGAATTAGTTCCCCCACCAGCCACAAGACACCAATCACCATGCACGAGCAAGAAAATCAAGCAAACAACCCGAAGAAAACTCATCATCCATGATGGCGAACTCTCAGAGTAAGTCATATTTCATTACATATTCTTTTCTTTTTGCATGCATTGAGGACAATGCCTCACTCGAGTTTGGGGGGGTTTGTTCTAGTTAGTTTAATGTTTAGTTGCATTCATCTTTAAGAACCGCATATAGGATGTATATATTGCTTGCCTTAACTTTAATTGGGTTTAATTTGCCTAGACTTGATGAATATACGATGATGACTTTGCCACTGCACTTGATTGATAGAACTTTCAATTTTAGGATGCGCATGGAAAACATTTAGAATCATACTATGATGCTGAATATAAATGTACATTGTTGTGACTTGATTGATTGAGAGAGGCTTAGTGAACTTAGGTTATTCTTTTTTAAAAATTGGGTAAATAAAAAGAAAAATTTCTTGCTAGAGGTACCTGAAACTGGCTCTAGTATTGTGCTTTAAAAGGATCGCTAGAGGTGCCCAAAAACTGGCTCTAGTCGACTACAAAATCAAAATAAGAAATTAAATACTCTGCTAGAGGTGCCTAAAATTGGCTCTAGTAAAAAACATAATAAAAACCCAAGGAATTAATTTGAAAGCCTATTGTTCACATGAAATCCGGAAAATCAACTTGTACACAACTTCGCACATACTCACGAGCATTATAGTTTGATTCCGGGTAACTTTTATGCCATCCGAAAAATTGAAGGCCAATCATACTTTGTGCCACGGTTCTGAAGTCAAGTACGAAGCAAATTTTCTGATGATTAAGGTCTCAGCAGGTAATTGTTAGTTTGCATTGCTTGAGGACAAGCAATATTTTGAGTTTGGGGGTGTGTGAATTGTGTAAAAGTACTAAATTTCTACCATTTTTACTCTTAATTATTGTTAGACTTAGGCTCATTCTTGTTGCATTTTTAGTCATTCATGCATATTTGCATTGTTTTCTTTGCTTTCATGCTTGATTACATAATTCGGTTGATTTTGGTGGAAAATGTACTGGTGGTATGTGTTTTTGTGCGTGCAGGATTTAATTGCCCAAGCAAGTTAGAGATTGCTGAAGCAACTGAGGATAAGAAGAAGGGAGCTACCGATTTTTGAAGGATAAATCCATTTAATTCAATATAATTATGAGAAGAAATGATAAATCCTAGAAGAATTGGAGTCCAACGAGGAGATCAAAGGAGATTAAATTCCAAGAGTTTAGGAGGAGTTTTAGGAGGATAAATAAATAAAATAGATTTATCTATTTTATTCTATTTTAATCAAACTCATCCTTATCTACAAAGACTCCAACCAAATCATTTCCCATAAAAGAGGACTAAAACTGCAGCCTGGGAAACGTTCGATTAGAGAAAGAGAACTCGAGAGGACTGCTGCTCGACATCATCTTCTTCTTCCTCATTGTTTCGATTTGCTTCATGTTGGGAAACTTTTATTTTGTGTTTCTTTTGTACCCAACTATGAACTAAACTATTTTGGCTAGGGTTATTGTGTTTTAGTGGTTGTGAAAACGATTGAATTTGTTTTAGGTATTTGATTTGCAATTTAGTTTCAAGGTTTGTTCATTATTGATTATTAATTTTGATTGCGAGTGAATTGGGAGAGGATCTCGTGATTTTATCCATTTATCTAATATCGAGAGAGCTAGATTTAAGAAACGAATAAGCATGGTTTTCATACAAACGAATGTTGGTGAAGACTAATTCGACTTAGGGATAAGTTATGAATTTCAACAGCTAAGAGAAACGCAAGATTGATTGTTCACCCATGGTAAACGCGGGGATGTATCACCTAGGAGTGCACAATTAATAGTGTTTTGAGTTAGGGATAACAAGAAGCTTTTGAAGAACGTTTCGCCGAACCTTAAAGGAAGTCGCCCAGGCAATCGCACCGTTCCCAGTTGCCTAGGAAATTACACTTGCCCAGGCAATTCGACTGATGCTAATTGTTAAGACAATTGAGTTTCTCTTGCATTCAATACCTAGACGGTTCATTCAATTATTACACCATGACTCACGATAATTCGGCTTACTCTCTCATTTGATCAACATCTCTTTTAATTACTTGTGTATTTTATTTTACTTGTTTATTCAAACTCCTATTATCACCAATTGTGTTTTCTTTTCAGTGCGAGAAATTAGAATCTGAAGTTACAACCAATCCCTGTGGAGATGATCTCTAATATATACTATAACTTGCGACGTGTACACTTGCACCAATTGCGAAGCACTCTAAACACACAACAATGGATTTGCCCTTCTGTGAGTTTGATCTTATTCTAGGCTTTGATTGGCTAGCTGAACATCAAGCCTGGGTAGATTGTTCGAAGAAGAAATTATATCTCCGTAGACTCGGCAAAGAGAGTATAACTTTGATGAAATCCAAACCCAAGCCTAATAGAGCTGTTATGTGTGCCATGGAGTCTAAAGAAGACCCAAAGCTCGAAAGTGTTCCGGTAGTAAAAAAATTTCCTGATATGTTTTCAGATGAACTTCCGGGACCCCCTCCGATCTGAAAAGTAGAATTTAGGATTGAATTGCAGCCGGGGACTACACCAGTCTCCATTACTCTGTATAGGATAGCTCCGATTGAATTAAATAAGTTAAAGGACCAAATCCAAGACCTTTTGGATAAGTGATACATCCGAACGAGTTATTCACCCTGAAGAGCACTGGTTCTGTTCGTTAAGAAGAAAGATGGGTCGATGCGGCTGTGCATTGACTGTCGCCAATTGAATAAAGTAACAATCAAGAACAAGTATCCATTACCAAGAATCGACGATCTTTTCAATCAATTGAAAGATGTTTCCATCTTTTCTAAGATAGACCTACGATCCGAGTACTATCAAACATTGGTGAAGGAGTCTGATATCCCGAAGACTGCCTTCCGAACTAGATATGGCCACTATGAATTCCTAGTAATGCCTTTTGGGCTTACAAATGCACCTGCAGCCTTCATGTACCTGATGAACCGTGTATTTTGGCCTTATTTAGAAAAGTTTATGGTCATGTTCATAGATGACATCCTAATCTATTCCAAAGACATTGCTACTTACGAAGAACATCTCCAGATTGTGCTTCAGACTCTTCGGTTGAAACAACTATATGCTAAATTCAGGAAATGTGAATTATGGTTATCCAAAGTATCCTTTTTGGGACATGTGATCTCTTCTACGGGGATTCAAGTTGACCCAAAGAAGATTCAAGCAATGATTGGTTGGATTCCTTCGAAGAATGTCAGAGAAGTCCGTAGCTTTTTAGACCTTGCAGGCTATTGCTGCAGATTCGTTAAAGGGTTTTCACTGATTGCTGCACCCTTAATGAAGCTTCTCCGTAAATACACCCCTTTTGTGTGGACGGTGGAGCAACAAAGAATTTTTGATCAGCTTAAGCAAGTTCTTACCCATGCCCCTATCTTGGTGCAACTAGAGTCAGGTAACAATTTCATTGTATACAGTGATGCATCCCACTTGGGATTAGGCTGTGTACTGATGCAGAAAGGAAATGTCATAGCCTATGCTTCACGTTAGTTCAAACCTCATGAGCTAAACTATCCAACACATGATCTAGAGTTGGCCGCTGTCGTGTTTGCATTAAAGTTTTAGAGGCACTATCTGTACGGTGAGAAGTGTTACTTGTACACTGATCACAAAAGCTTAAAGTACCTCTTAACCCAGAAAGAGTTGAATCTCCGTCAACGTTGATGAATGGAGTTTTTGAAAGATTAGGACTTGGTTATTGATTACCATCCCGGTAAAGCCAATGTTGTAGCCGATGCTCTTAGTCGGAAGCCTACTCTCTCTTCGAGATGTTTGAACACCCACTTTCGACTAAAAAAACATGGCAAGTTGTTGGCCGAACTGAGAGTTCAGTCAACCATTGTATCTCGAATCAAAGCACTCCAAGAGTCTGATGAGGAGTTGTGAATCCTTATTGAAAAGATCAAGAATAAGCCAGATTATGACTTTGCTATGAATTCCGAAGGCCTGTTGTGTTTTCAGAATCGTATTTGTGTTCCTGATAATGATGATCTTCAAAATCAAATTCTGAGTGAAACACATTCGAGTCTCTTCTCTGTTCATCCTGGAGTTATCAAAATGTACAAAGATTTGAAGGAGCTGTATTGGCGGTCCCGTATGAAAGGTGAAATCACAGACTTTTGTGGCTAGGTGTTTGACCTGCCAATGGGTTAAAGTCGAGCACAAGGTGCCTACTGGCCTCCTACAACCCATTGAGCTTCTATAATGGAAATGAGAGTGTATCACGATGGATTTCGTAAGTGGGTTACCAATGACTTCGATGAAAAATGATGCTATTTGGGTCATTGTGGACCGATTCACTAAATCTACTCATTTCATTCCGGTAAGAATGGACTTCAGCATGCCCAAACTTGCTGAAATTGTACATTTGGGAAGTCATCCGTTTGCACGAAATTCCTATGTCCATTATTTTCGATCATGACCCAATTTTCACAACTCGGTTTTGGAGGACCCTACATGAGGCCTTGGAAACTCGAGTGCTCCTAAGCATTGCTTTCCATCCTTAAACCGATGGTTAATCTGAAAGGGTTATTCAGGTAACCTCATATCTCTTTTCTGACCGTGTGTATAAGTGTTTCGTACCAACCTCAATTCTTTCTTATAGATCCTAGAAGATATGCTACGAGCCTGTGTCATTGATTTCGGGAATATATAGAGAGATCCCTACCTTTGGTAGAGTTTGCATACAACAACAGTTACCAAGCTTCAATTCAAATGGCCCCGTATGAAGCTCTCTATGAGAAGATGTAGAACCCTTCTCTGTTGGACCGAGCTTGGTGAAGGCAAGGTGCTAGGTCCTGATTTACTTCGGGAAACCGAAGAAAGGGTGACCATTATCCGTGACCAGCTCAAAGCTGCATTTGATTGGCAGAAAGCTTATGCTGATCTAAAAATAAGGGACATTCAGTACGAGGTTGGTGAGAAAGACTTCTTTAAGGTGTCTACGTGGAAGAAGATCCCTTATTTTGGCAAAAAAAAAGAAGCTAGGCCTTCGTTTTATCGGCCCATTCAAAGTGATTGAGAGAGTTGGACCTGTTGTCTACCGACTAGATCTCCCCGAGAAGTTAAGCCGGATTCACAATGTTTTCCATGTGTTTATGCTACGGAAGTATCGGTTCTATCCATCTCATGTGATCAAGCCAAAATCTGTGGATATCCAGCCTAATCTGACGTACGAGGAAGAACCAGTGGTGATCATCGCACGAGAAGTCAAGAGGCTTCGTAATAAGTCTGTGCCCTTAGTGAAAGTCCTTTAGAGAAGTCATTCGATTGAGGAAGAATGCATGAATTGGAAGAGACAATGCAGAAGCAGTACCCTCGCCTGTTTGGGTAGAATAAAAATTCGAGGACGAATTTTCTTAAAGGGGAGAGTTGTCATATCCTGAAAATCAGCCTAGTCAAAATTAAGTTATGGTGATCAGAAATTTGAATTCGATGTGCTCAAATGTTGTAAATATTCAATCCTCGTACCCTTTTTGCTAGTAATGAAGTTATGTGGACTGGATTTGAACAATTAGGACTTTTTGTAAGAAACTCAAAGTTGGAAATGTGAAATTTAAGCCAGGCATATCGATACGATAAGACCGGTATTGATACCCATATCGATACGACCTAACTACCCATAACTAACTTACCAAACTTAGCGTAACCATATCGATAAAGTGTATCGATACGAGTCTTCTGTTCCAGATCAGTTTAGTAATTAAATTAAAGAAGGGAGCTGAGTCACCTCCTTGCTTGCCCTTTCTCACGTGAAAACAATTAGAAAGATTACTATTTGCCTCAATAGTCAAAAGTGGAAAGGTGAGTGATTATTGGGCTAAGAAAACCCTTGCCTTGAGGAAACTTTCCTATTGTACAAAGGGAAGGTGGGGCAATGATCAGGGAAGATTATATGGTTTAAAAATATAAGAAAAGCTTCCTCCTTCATCTTTGAGTCTTTCATAAACCAATATCTCACCTTTGTCCAGAAAGAAAGCTAACACCTACATTGTCATCTTCAACCTCAAGCTAAGAAAGCACATCGATCCAATCTTTGATCTTCATTCAATTTTGATACACCATTTGAAACTATAACTTGGTCAGTAAAACTTCTATATTAATTTGATGATTCCATCAATCATTAAGGTTTAATTTCAAGATTAGGTTTTCAATGTTCAAATAGAAGCCCATGGATTAGGAAGCTAATTCTGTTATTTCGATGTTGTCTACAAGATTTGGTAAGATTGGAAAACATTTTCGAACCCTTAATTTAAATTCTAATGCAATCCCTAATTTTGTGCTAGCTCAAGAAGTGGAGAAGGACCCCTCGTAATCTCCGATGAAAGCTAGGCATCAAGGAGTTGTAATCCGAGAACCTTGAAAGCTTTGAAATCAAGGTGAGTGTAGTTGTGTCAAGGGATAGGCTAGGTGACATCCTGTTGCATTTGTTTTATGTTGAATTTGCATTTTGATTAAGGGCTCAAGTAGAGCAAGCATATGTGGATGCTAATGGTAAGCATGGTAATTCGTATGTGATATTTGAAATATGCTATATATGTGAAATATGATATGAATACGTTATGATGTGATATGTGGAGCTAAGACTCATTTTCGCATTCTGATAGTTATGGCCTATGGGCACAAGGTAAGGTTTATGATAAAAACGTGTGACCTTAGACATTTTTTAGTTTTGGATACAATTGGCATGCCATAGGATTATTTGAGCTCTCTAAGTAAGGGATTGGGCTAGGGCCTATATGTGGTGAGAAAATGTCAGATTTGTGTAAGGGACATTTGGAGCTACGGCTCAAGGCTATAACCTATTTGATATGTGTTGGTGAAAAAAGAGAATCCGCGTATCCATTGGTTACTATGTCCAAGGAATTGATATGTGTTTAAGATTTGCAATGAATATGTGAAATTATAATAATTGGTTTTAAGCATGAGATATATATATATATATATATGATTAGTAATGTATTTATGTCATCCAAGTATGTTAACATGACATTCATGTCATTATTATCTTGTTTTACATTTGTTATAACTACCTCACAGTCTATGTAAGTCTAACATTCGTGTGTCTCATGCATTCCAGGATCTTGAAGTATTTCGAGCTTCGATCATGTAATTGCGGTTGCAAGTTACTTGTACCAATCATATGTATGTTTGCTTTTGTTTCGGACTCCTAGTAAGGTGGCACAAGGTTTAGATATGTTGTAATAGTCTATTTTGTTATGTTAGTAAAAGCCTAATAGTACCTAGATGTGATATGTGAAATTGGGTTTGTTTTGAATTGGTAAAACTAGCTAAATTGGGCGTAAAGGTGGTAAATGGTGAAACCTTGGTAATTGAATTCGAAATGCTCTAAAATTTGATGTGCTATTAGAAATACTGTTTATTAGCTTGCTAGTAAAATTTGGGTAACGTTTGTTAGGTTAAATCGAATAAAAACCAACTAAAATTTGTCATCATAGGGCAGTCGTATCGATACGGGTAATGGCATACTAATACGGCCTTTGCATAATTGGTCATGTCAATGTTGGTCAAATAGGGCGTATTGGTACGGTTTAGGCATATCGATACGGAATTTGGCCACTGGAATTTGGCTGGGAAAAAAGTATCGATACGGTCTTAGAGTGTATCGATACGAGGTCAATGAAGTCAACCTGTATTGATACATGATTAGCTATATCGCTACGGGCTTGCCACCCCTGAATCTGGAAATTGGAAATTTGGCTTAGCGTACCGACACAGTCTTAGGTGTATCGGTACGGTGTCAGTTAAATCTGTTAAAAGTTTAAAAACACAGTTTTACTCAGTTTACAAAATGGTCACTAAGAGCTTATATGGCTTAATTGGATAGGCAAACGACCCCCGATAGTATCGAAATTTCATAGAATTATAATTGGCAAGTTTAATTGCAAGTTGGTAATAAGAAATTCTGATTAGGACCGTTAATTTGTAAATTTTATGTTTTAGTCCCTAAGTTCGAAAAAGTTTAAATTGACCCCAAATCCGATAAGATTAGTAACAAATAGGTTCGCTAAGTCTTAAAAATGATTGGTAAAATTCTTGATTATGTTCCAAACTCTGAATTTACTTTCTAGTAACATTTTCTGAACCGATTCTCTACCAGACTAGGAAGGGAGTGTTACAAACATTACACAAAGTACCGCCAAACTACATAAAAGCTGCATAAAATACATCCAAGCTACATGGAGGACCACATTATAAAAAATATCAGAGGACCACATTATAAAACTACACATAGTACCACCTAACTTGGATGTCCAAGCTTATAAGAAACATTATAAAAAAACTACACAGAATACCACATTATAAGAAACATTATAAAAACATAAAGTATAATAAAAAGTTAAAGTATAAACATTTTAACCTGTTAGTTTTCATTTTTTGCAAGAGCATGTCCAAGCTTGGATGTTAACTGAATGTTGACTTGAAGGACCACATGAAACTTGGTACATGTGTCCACCAGCATAAATGGGCCAACACCTGTATAAAACAAATGAACAGTTAGCACAACTTTAACAAAAATAGTTATTGTTTTAAGTAATTAGTTATACCTATGTGCTAGTGGTGTTGCATGGTTTAGCTTCTTCTAAATTTTAGGGCACAAAAGCCCAGCCCACTTTTCAGCCAGATCCTTCATTTTAGCTAACCTTTGCATCAATTGTTCTGATTAACTCCGCCAATGTAATGATTGATTTGTCTCTAGCTTCAAGTATTGACTGACCATACAATAATAGTACAAATTAGTACAAATGTGTAAACAAACAAATTATTTGTATATTTATAAATAACTAATTTACCCTAAAAATTACCTTATTAAAGCACTTGCAATTATTATTCTAAAGCATATTTGACTTGCATGTGACAGAAAAGTGACTTTGACCACATTCTTAGGTCTTTAAGTGTAAAACACTTTCAGTCGGTTTCTGATAAACCCTACAAAAAGTAAAAGCTGGTGGTCATATAAAATTTAGTAAAATATAAAAGTGATTTTAAAATACAAGTAACATACCTTTAATTAAGCCATGACAGATTCAAACTCCCTAGGATATGTTGCCCTTGCAGCTTTCCACAGTTGATCCTTAAGTGTTTTCCCAACAAAACTATTGATTTTAGAGTTAGAGTACAAATTCCTAACACATGTTCTGTATTTAGAATAAGAGAACAATTCTAGCACAGCTTCCATTAGCCCCTATACATAACAAAACAGAAATTTAATTAGCAAAATTAAATTACAAAATTTACTTAAAAAAGTTAAATAAATTAGACATACCTTCAGTCTATCAGTCATGAAGGTGAACCTGTGAGAGTTGTTTATCTCTAAATCAATGGCTAATCTTTTCAAAAACCAACACCAAAATGATTCACACTCACTTTCCACAACAACAAATGCTATTAGATAAATTGTGTCATCGACATCTATCTTAACAACTGCCAGCAGATGACCCTGATAATACCCCTTCAAGTGGCATTCATCCAGACTAATAATAGGCCTACACCTAGCCTTGAAGCCATCCTTTATTGCTTGCATACAAATATAAAGCCTCTCAAAATGCTTCTCATCTAACTTGCAAATTGTTGTTGTCCTTGGATTTGAGTACCACAGTTTACCAAGATAAGCATACAGTTTTGCATACTGCTCATGGTAGTTTCCATGCAGTTTTTCAAGGGCTAAATTTTCGTCCCTAACACACTTACTCTTGCGTACTATGATGCCCCAACCTTTGTGTGCAGCATGTTTCAAAGAATTAATTAAAAATGTCGGATCAACATAAAAATAGTTGAAGTACTTCTCAGCTAGCCACTTAGAAGTTACATTAGGATTCATAAACTCCCTAAGACAATTATGTTCACCGTTCAATGACCTATGACCTAATCTGCCAAGAACCTGTAGAAGGATCTTCACCATTAATTGGAGTTGCCCATAAAATTTATGGACACCCTTCCTTACATGTTACTTGGATCCTTTTATTGTCATTTCTCTTCAACTTCATATTGTACCTATTTTTAATACTATACATCTTAATTGATTCTTTTAATATAGTCTTGCAAATATCAAACCAACCTTCAGTGTAGGATTAAACATGTCCGTCTTTCTATTAAACTCAGAAAATTTAAGTTTATTTTGTGGACCATCTGAATCTGACTCATTTACGCTGTGTAATGAGTCAGAATGCTCATTTGTCAATTTCAAACTCTACTTCATCACTGTCCAACCCTACATTAACATTATACATTTCATCACAGTTTAAGCTCAACACAGGTAAGTTTGATCACTTGGTATGTTCACCCAAATTAATTTATTTAGAAATAACGAACGAGGACAATACATTTGTAAAACGGTCCACTTATAGAGTTTTTATTAATCCATAGATGACACGTGATGCCTTGAGATTACATGAATCTACCTTGAAGGCCCTAAAAGACCACCAAACATTAGACTTGAGACCCTATAACCAATCAACCACCCTTCTCTCTCATCTTCGAATCGATATACATCTCTCGGTCGTTGAATGAATCATCCTGACCTCCGTTGTTTCTTCGGTGTATCAACGATAACGATAATCCGCTCTCATTGTTTACACTAATTTTGTCGCTAGGAGTGCGTTTAGAAAGCCACCCTGTAATTAGATTTAGACATAACTACACCTGAAAATTAAATCAAATTAAAATTTATATAATAGTTTCATAATGAATGAAATTTCAATTCACTATCAAAGATGAAATCACAAGTGGAAAATATATATTCCCACAATTATTTTCAGAAGCAATTTGTATGTATTATATAAACCGGAAATTTATTCACATGTAGAAAGAAATGCATTTATAATTCCATAAACATGATAATGACATGAAAACTAACCGAAACACGAAATGAATACACAAATTGCTAGGTCTAAATGAAATCTTAATCCTCCTAAGAAAGAACTACCTCAAAACCAGTGCTTGTTATGAATGTTATGTAAAGATTAGCAGTCAACTGACCGTGGCTTGTTTTGAATGTTGTTTCCTCTCATGATGGCATTTCGATGTCGCCTCCACAGAATTTCCATGATCCGTCATCTTGCCTCCGAAGAATATATCGAATTTTATACGTGCTGCGGCAATCAGTTGATAAGGAAGTACAACTTAGTCCATGCGTATTGATGAGACAGTTTCGGGTTCTAGAATTGATGGTAATGCAATGGCAGGAAAATACAATCCGAGCTCCAAAAATACACTAAGCCTATATATGTTTGCTCACCTGTAATAATTGGGATTCTTTAGCTGAGACTCGTCAACAAGCTCCGCGGCTTCCTCAAGGAGAGCCTTGATTTCAGCCATCTCCCCCATGTTTACATCCATTAGAATGTCCGCTCGAAGAATGGTCAATTGCAGCAACACAAATCTCCAATAACAACATCTAGCTTTAGCCGTATCAGCCAATGCTTGCCACTGCAGACCACAATTATGTCAACAAAAAATGAAAAACCAAACCGAAGGTTTTAACCATTAAGTGGTGCTTCCACCTCCAGGAATAGAAATCTTGAAAGAAACGTGCCAAAATTTTTTCCACATCATGAATTCAAAGCTAGTACCCAGCAAAGGTTTAGTTTTGAAATTCAAAAAAAAAAAAAAAAACTCAGAAATGGATGAATCTTGATTTTGATTTAAGCTAGTCTAAGAACTCAAAGTATATATTTATCCTGCATTCATTAAATGTCTTCCACCGGTCAAGCTCCTACCTTCTGGGTTATGATGATCAAGCAAGGAGACAAGGAAAGGTTCATGTATTATCTTACTGTTAACAATTAACATAACGAAAGCATAAAATCAAATAAGACCGTTTCCATAGATTTTACCTGAATTAACATTGACTCATCAAGGGCTTCGGAAAGGGTATCAACCTGATGGTTAGGTCCCAGAGCTTCAGCTTTTATTGCTTGCCATTGCCTGACAAGAGCTTCAGCTTCTTCCACAGACATTTGCTTCCTGTCCACAGCTGTGATCGAAGTTGACAGGCTAGCAGGAAGGCAAGAAGTTTTTGAATTCATAGCTTCTGAAGGGTTTATGAATTGAACCTTCGTCAATTCCAAGAGTTTCTTTATCCTACCACCAATACCACTTGCCTTGATACGAGCAGAGTTGTAATCCAAGAAAGAATCTCCTTTACGGGTAAGGGAACTTGTACTCATAAGTGGTTTACCCGATGCCCATACTGGCATACGCCTGACCCCACTCAATTTCATTCCTGAGAGCTTAAAGCCAGTTAAAATAATGCACCCTAATACAGCAACAAAAGTTACCCTTTCTATGACATTACTCTGGGGAAACCAACTTTCCCAAGCTTTATTCTGGTTTCCTCCAAATTTTCTTTCCAACTGAACAGACGATGCATTGACATTGTTTCCACTGCTATTGTCACCCGTTACAAAAGGGCTTTGCCACTCAGTTGGTGGTAATGGCTTAACAGATGATACCAGATGCAGAGAAGATTTCATACGGGGAAGGGAATCCTCAAAATCTTTCCTCGCAGATGCACGAGCAGTAGCTAGTGATCTATGGCCTAGATTAGGGATGGTCTGAGGGACACCATTACTTTTCATGCTCCTAAGAGCTTTTCTTTCACCGACAAAATAGTTGGCCTGCAGAAAAGTACAAATGTTAGCACTTCCCTGTTAATCTGATAGCTCAGTCATTCAGCTCTTACCAAAGAAGGAGAACAGTCCCTTGTATCAGGAAAGAGAGAAAGCACAGCATCCTTCAGCCAAAATTCCTGCTTAAGTCAGCAGGCAGTTTGATATCAGAGAATGCATCATCAATCTCGAAGATAAACAAGAACTTCAAAGAATTTGAAGGGGGTATGTGGAAGTGGACATGGTTCAACTAGCAACCCAATCATGACTATTATCAAGTGCACAACCTTGCCAAATGACCAGTCTTGAAAGCATAAAATAAGGAAAGAAGCAATAAAAAAAGAGAACATGAATTAACATGATACATAACTTGCCTTTGTACGCATTTACCTGGCTTAAGTTCATGGTCTCTACAAAAGCAAGAATCACGCTCTTTTATACCTCAGTGTGTCAAAGGATTGCGTGCTCTAAGCACTTGCATCATCGCCAGGTGCAAAAGAGGTGTTTACTTGAGTGGAAGCACTAATTTCTAAAAGAGTAATTGTTATTATCTCTAATAAGCCTAAAATATATTATTTTGTTAAAAACTATTAGAGTTTGCACTGTGGCAATACCTAATGTGTTCCAAGGACACAAATTATCATAATTAATGTCATTAATCAAAATTCTAAGTTTCATTCATTTCCATTCAATCTTCAACAAGTTGTGCAACAGTTGAAACATTAATCTTTTTACTCCCATAAATTGAAAGTTGGAGTAATATCATTATGCACTAAATTGAAAGTTTTCTATTCATTGACATATCCTTCCTCCTCCTAGAAAGAACATTCTATTAAATCATATGCTCCAACCAATGTTTACCCAGAATCGGGTGTGAGTTTTGGATATGAGTATGTATCTGACAAGGGTATGGTTACTCTTTTCTGAGTTCTTCCATGTATTTGAAGGAATGTGTAGGGCATGAGTACTTCAACAAAGACAAAGGGTCCGAGCAACAAAAACTTCAATAGAAGCATTTATGTACCACTTACACACATAGCCAAACCACCATAAATATGTCTCATGTTATGCTTACTACTATTCCATCTTTTCCTGGATGCTCGCGTGTATTCCTAACCCTATATTTTCTTATTAGCTCAAATATCTTTGCAGCATCTCGTTTTAACAACTTTCATCTTTGCTTGACCACCCAGAATTCAATAGGATTAAGCAATCATCGCGTTATTGCTATCATGAAGAAGTATGCCATAAGCTTAAGAGCTATTTGCTGAATTGCTGTCACACAAGTCAAGACCCAAGTAAAATTTCTCAATTTCATCAATCATGCTAGGACCCTATGCTTGCATGATTGAACCACGGTACTAAAACAAATCACTTTGCAGTATATCTGTTTCTTCAATTTTAAACTTGCTACATTGCCAGAATTTTACAGAGTTTTCATATCATACACTTTCTTTTAGGCTTACTGAAGACATTTGATTCTATGTTTTCCCTAACTCGAGCATCTCATCTGATCCACCAGATTGATATTATCCGCAAAAGCATACACCAAAGTATAGCATCTTGACTGTACCTAATAAATTCAACAATCACCAAGGCCGATAAATAAGGGCTCAAATCCGACCCATGGTTTAAACTACTGCTATTGGGCAATGCTCCATCACCCCTCTATTGGTCTTAAACAAGTCACTACTCCATTATTCATAACATTCATTACCTGAAATAACAAACAGACCCCATAATCTCCTGAAGTTCCTAAGCAAACATAAAATCACAATAGACAATCCACAGTCAAAAGAGTAAATTAAACATATTTGTTGTCCTAACTGTTAAACTTTCTGCTCATTGCAATCTTAGATGCATATTTCGAAGCAGGTGATGGTTTAAGACTTACCAATGATGATTTTGTACTAGAACTGCCTAGTATCTCCTTTCCTGTAATAGAATTTTGGGGTGCACGATTTGAAGTTGATTCAAGCTGTTGAAGCTTTTCAATAACCTCAGCCTCACTTCCCTAACAACCAACATATGAGTTATTAAAGCATTTTGATGAAAAAAAAAGCTCCAGCTTCCAAAGGAACAAAACCTTCAATTTCTCCGATGTTTAAATGCAACACTAGGTAAAAGGGAGGAGATAAAAACTATACCTGTCCAAGAATGAACAAACAGAAAGCATCCTCAAGCTTGAGATCAGCACCTTCAGATGTTATCAAACACTCGCACATAGTTTTTGCTTTGATAATCTACAGAAATATAAATAAAAGTGGCAATAACATCAAAGAATTGATAGAAAACAGTCTCCCCACCCAACATATTATTCAGAGACCAAGAGGAATAGAGAGATTACCAAGTCAGTTTGCCTGCTTGAAAATCCAAGAGCAATATGAGCAACCAATGCCATGTAGAAACAGGTAAAATCAATTACAACCCTTTGATTCTGCGATTCAATTGATTTCTTATGCTTCCTTGCCATGGCTAAATTATCCCAGGGAAGAATATCAACTACTTCCGAGGCCAACAGCCGATTAAGAGCTTGGCTCAAGAAGCTTGACCAATCTTGGACCTGGCAAGATGCTTCCACATCAAGCCCCTGTCTGAGCAGTTCACGCAGGGCTGCAATCGCTCCTCGTCGCCTGTCGGAATTTTCAAGTGATCGAGGCAAGCCTAATAACTCCAATGCGCATGCAGGTGCAAGTTCCTCCAAGGATTCTTCTATCTAAGAACCATGGCAAATAATTAAGGTAAATAGAAGGCTGTCACTAAACCTTGAAAAATAAGGGTAGCACATAATTACTTGTCCACATGTGACACCTATCCTCCGACATTGCTGCAGTCATCAGCATGCAGAATATATGAAGTTCTTAACCATCAGATCAATTCATTAGAAATTCTGCATTGTTTTGATTCTGTTTACCAGTTCTTTTTCTTGTTAAGAACAGGATGCTATTAATCAAGAAACGAAGATGATGCCTATTACAGACTCGAGCAAAGCATGTTGTGGAAATCCTTGAATAACATGGAGGCAAAAGCATGCAAATAATTAAGGTAAATAGAAGGCTGTCACTAAACCTTGATAAATAAGGGTAGCACATAATTACTTGTCTACATGTGACACCTATCCTCCGACATTGCTGCAGTCATCAGCATGCAGAATATATTAAGTTCTTAACCATCAGATCAATTCATTAGAATTTCTGCATTGTTTTGATTCTGTTTACCAGTTCTTTTTCTTGTTAAGAACAGGATGCTATTAATCAAGAAACAAAGAGGATGCCTATTACAGACTCAAGCAAAGCATGTTGTGGAAATCCTTGAATAACATGGAGGCAAAAGCATAAAATAGCAACAACAATTACCTGAGATAACAAAGCCATCTGTTTGAGAGAATTTGTACTCCTGAGAAGAGATTGCGCAATAGCAAGAGCTTCAAATCCTTCAGAGATCTTGTTCTTTTCGAAACCTATCTTTGCGATTGAACACTTCAAGAAAGCACCTATTATAAGAAAAGTGGGCATAGCGAAGTTGATGTTAAAGCTGGTAAAAGATGCTAAGCTCTTCACCTATTTGCCTTACCTCAGCAAGTGCCATTGATAAAAGTAAATCATGAATATATGGCTTAGCATCTGGACGCTGAATAGCTGCCCTCCCAATTTGAAGGACAAGCTCCTCTTCTCCAACCTGATTCACAAGGAATCCATACCATATCAGTTTTATCTTTCCAAGCTGGAAAAAAAACCCTTCATTTTTAAGGCTTTCTTTGGTGGATGTTTTCGCTACTTACTGTTTGCTTCCAAAAGCAGATAAATAAATGAATAAAAATGTAAATTTGGATGCCAAAGCAGATAAGGTTTTCAAACAAATTTAATTTGATATGCAACAATTATGTTTGACTATCTGTTATACACTTTTAGCCATTTGCTAATGTTCTATCATATACAAATTGCCTTCTAAAATTTACTTGTACATTAACAAGTTCTGAAGAAAAAAAGAGCAACACAAGAAATCCCGGGTTTCATTTACCTTTTGCAATGCTTCTTCAAAAAAAAACTGTTGAAAAAATCTTAATTCTAATCCAACTTAGAGGGGAGGGGAAGGGGGTTCTAGTGGGTTTAAAACCCATGACATAAACGAATATAAAGATGGGCAGCTTGACCAACCTGACAAATGTGCATGCTCTCAAAATTTTAAAGCAAAAGCACATAATAAAATTTGAAATCGTAGTACTTGTTTCACACGGAGCAAGTGGCGGAAATATAACACCAATTCAAACATAATGAATAACCGTGAACACTATTTTCTTAATTTAAGAACTGCTAGCACTTGCTTTCAAATTCAAGCATTACAAAAAAAGCTTTTTTGATTCAAATGCTACATAAACATTGTTTCTCTAAATGTTTAACAATATATCCTAATTATGATAAACTACAAATTAAGAGGGAATCAGTGCAGAATTGGACCTCTTGAAGAAGGCAAACAGCAGCAGGCAACCAACGCCATGGAAATCGAATAGATGATTTCGGCGGAATATTTTCTTTCACATTTCCGGTGTATTCCGTTTCGAAAAGTAGCTTATCCCTCACATCCATCAAAACTTCCTGCAAAGAAAAGAAGAAATAACAAAAAAAAAAAAAAAAGAATTCCAAAAAACAAATATACAAAAGAACGACCTCTTCAATCACTTCACCTGACGAGAAACGACAATATCGCCAGTGTAACCATCATCAACCTCAGTACTCTTCAAATTCATCACCGACTTCACGATCTCATCTTTCTCCGCCTGACTCGAAACGCCGATCAGCTGGTAACAACTAACAGGAATATCAACAACGAAGTTTCCGGAGACGGTTGCTCCGATCGAAGAAGACGACGAAACCGGGACGTTGTTCTCGACAATGCCAGCGACGCCACCGCGAGTGTCGATAGCGCCGGATTGCCATCGGTTCCTCGCGGTTGGAAAACGGAAGAAGCCGTTGGATTTGATCAGGGCTTCAAAGCCTGGAATTTCACAGACAGTGGAGCTTCGAGTGAAGAGAAAGGAAGAAGAAGAAGATGGAGGGATTGTTGGAGACAACGTCAAATTGCTCAGTGCCATTTCACACTGCAAAGAATTGAAAGAGAAATTTTGGTTCTACTTCTACATGAATTTTAATGATTTTTCTAACGGTATTTTGACGAATTCTCGTGTTCATGGATTTGTAGATTGCGTTTGTTTAGTCCAGTGAATTTTGGAATTGAACAAAGGAAAAACTACACTGGTGATCACCCAACTATCATCTTTTTTCTATATTGGTCACCCAACTAATTTTTTCGTCAAATCCACCTCCCTTAGACATCCACGCAATTTAACCTTAAATGAAAAGATCAAGGATGATAAGCTTTGTGATTGCTGCATGAAACCCATTTTGGAACAATTCTACAGTTGGGAAGAATGTGGCATTTTCCTTCATAAAACCTGCCTTGAATTGCCTACGAAGAAGCAACACCCTCTTCACCCGCATCCGTTAACCTCTCTCGAAAAGCATCCGAACTCTGGAGGTTTGTTTTTCTGCGATGGCTGTCATCAACAATGCCATGGCTTCACCTACAGCTGCAAGCAGTGCGATTTCAACTTCGACGTCCGATGCAGTTCGTTGCAGCAAATGCAGTGATTGCGGTTACAGTAACGAGGTCTTACACTCCTGCTCCGATTGCAACTTTTGCCTTGGACTTCGGCTGCACTTCCTTACCCAAAATGACGAGTCATAAGCACCATGAACACCCTCTCCATCTCACTTACCAAGAGGTCTAGGACGATGCAGATTCGATATACTGTGACATTTGCGAACAAGAAATCAACCTGACGCACTGGTTTTACTGCTGCAATGCGTGCAGCTTTTGTGCTCTCCTGAAATGCACCGAGGCAATATCAGTACATCAAGTTAGGAAAAAAAACCCGTACCACGCTCATCCGCATCCGATAGCCAAGTGGAAAAATGTCCCTAAGCACAAAAGGCATCCATCTTATTAAACGAGCCTTGCTTGAAGGATATAGGAGGTTTGCTTGATTCACACTGCAGCTTAGCACATAGCCATGTGCCTTGACAACATTGAAGCTGGCGAGCTAATTCCTTTCTGTTTGATGCTACGAACGCTGAAGCTGGCAAGTGAACCTGACATCATCCGTATGTCCGCAAGATAGTAGATCCTATTCGTAAAGCCGTGACAGTTGTCTCTCCGAATCCCTTGTTACTTGCCGCTGAAGTTACTTAAAACCCAAGAAAGGACTTCATTAAATTCAACTCAAACAAGTAAACCGGAGAAGACCTTCTTTCATTATTTCATTCCTAAATAATAGTAGTAGAATTTATGTCAAATTAGGGTTTCATATATTTCTTAGGGCATCCTTCCTCTAGGATGTTAGAACCAATGGCGGAAGCTTTAAGGGATCGGTGGGGCTACGGCCCCAAAATTTTGGAAAATTTGCCCTTAAATTTTTTAAAATTTTCAATTTGGTTCCCTCAAATTTTTTTAAAAAATTCATATTAAGTTTTAAAATTTTAAATATTTTTAATTAAATTTCTTCTCAAATTTTAAAATTATTTTGGTTAGATGTCTTAAAATTATTAAAAATTTTAGTTAAACCCTCATTTTTAAATTTTTTTTGTTCAATCCTCCAAATTTTAAAAAAAATTAAGTTGGCCCCCTCAAACTTTTACTCCAAGTTTTATCACTAGTTAGAACTTTTCAATAGTAGTTAGTTCGTTAAGAAGCAAGCTAGATTTTAGAGAGAGAGATTGTATTCTAAACTCTTTATTTTCAGTAGTACAGTTTTCATATTTTCTTTTATATTCCTTTCATACAAGATGTCAAGTATGAACCAAACTGTGCTCGGCTAAACTCTCTGTTAACCCTAAACTTCGCATACACCCAAATCACGAGTCGTGAGAAATAAAGTGAGCATTCATTATTTTCAATAGTATTTTTGTTTCTCTGGAATATGGGAATGACAATCGGGCCAATCCCTTAAAAGTTAAGTTACCTTCAACTCAGAAAGATGTCGTTGGCTTGAAAATCGATTTAGCTTACAATTGAGAAGTCGGGTCGGTTGGTCGGAATATGATTTCCTGCAAACAAACTGGGAGGCAGTCCCCCAAGGGAAGCAAGATCGAGTTGGACAAACACTTGTTGGTGAGATATTGACAAATTAAGTTGGGCTCTTTCAGAACAAATTTTCAGGTTGATTCAGTGTCGGTTCATAAAGTAGGAGTTAAGCTACAATTGTAACCAACATACTATTGGCAAAGGAAAATCTTACTCAGTCATCGATCGTAAGCTGGGCTAAAGCAAAGTCCTTAGATTCCATGGCACACATGATCAGGCTCGGACTTGGTTTTCATCAAGGTCACATTTTCCTTACCAAGTCCACAGAAGTACAACTTCTTCTTCGAGCAATCTATCCAGGCTTGATGTTCGACTAGCCAGTCAAGGCCTAGGATAAGGTTAAAATCATGGAAGGGTAAAACACTCAAATTTGCCGAAAATAGGATCCATTGGATCCTCAGAGGACAAGCTTTACAAATCAAGCAAATGATCACACTATCCCCTAGTGGATTTGAGACAACTATCCCCGAAGCAACAGGTTCAGATTCTAAGGCATACTTTCCAATCAATGGTTCACTAATGAAAGTATGCGTAGAGCCTGGATCTATCAAAGCATAAACAAGATCAGAACATAATTTTGTCATACCTGCAATTACATCAAGATCATCATCTTGCTCTCGACCTCGAACATGGTATATCTAGGTTGAGGTTTGAGGGTCACGTCCAACCGAGAGTGTTGGTGTTGTGAGGCCTTCCCGCTGATCCAGACTGCACTTGCTTTGCTCCTCTTCCTTTAGCATGATTATTCTGAGAAGCCTCAGTAGTAGGGGCATTTGGATTTTGCGGACACTGTCTGATGAAGTGGCCAGAATCACCATAGAGATAGCACGATCTAGATTGTCTACGACACTACTCGAGATGTCTCTTTTGGCAAAAATTACGTACTGGAATTTGAGAACACATCATAGAACCACCTGTATTGTCAACTGAGGCTTTACGAGCAATAAAAGTCCCTAGAGATTGAGATTGCGGCACATATCCTGATCGTGATAGCTGCTGAAAGGTGGTAGACTTCTGATCCCACTGTCTACCTTTATTTTGAGGTATATGAGGCTTAGAGTCATCTCAGAGCCTCTTATCAGATTGGGCTTGGTTCATTTTCCTTTAGTGGCAATGGCTCAATTCACAAGGGTCTGGAAATTCTCTATCTCCACAACAGTAAAGAGAGGATGTATAACCCATCACAAAGGCCATCTATAAACGTTCTGCATTTCTCTTTTTTAGTATGGATGATCTCAGTACCGTATCTTGCATACTTGCAGAAATCTTGGATGTACTACTCCACATGTCTTCCTCCATGTCTCAGATGGAGGAACTTCTTACGTCTTTCAGCGAGATAATGGTCACTGATGTACTTATTGCGGAACTCCTAAAGGAAGAAGTCCCATGTGATCTTGTTCTCAAGCATTGTGAGGGTTACCATATCCCACCAACTCTGGGCCTCTTTAGCAATCAAGGCCAAGGCATACTCTAACTTATTATCTTTCGAGTATTCATTTGCTTGTTCAGGACTTTGAGAGTATTTTCTAGCCAATACTCGACTACCTCGGGGTTATCCAGGTATTGACCAGTGAAGGTGTAAACCAGATACTGCTTAATCTTGTTGATGGGAGCTCTCGAAACAGATGAGGTTGCTTCAACAGGCTGAGGGAATGGTTATTGCCTAAGAGACAATACCACTTGCTTGATCATATCTTCCACCGACAGAAGGTACTCTTGCTGAGCGGGAGGCATCGAAGAAGGATTAGGTAGGTGACTCGTCCCCACATGCTCAGGTCGAGTCTCAGCTCTTAGATTGTCTCCTTGTATTGAGGAAGAGCCGGGATGTGGCTTATCTACGACACGTTTATCAGTGGGAGCAGACATTTTGGATCTATTCATACAGAAATGATTTAATTATGTAAGTCACAAGTCACAAATAACATATACAAATAAACTCCTAGGTGGCATACGGACATGCAGACTCATGATAGGCCTCGGTTTAGTCCTAGAATCGACTAAACCTAAGCTCTAATACCACAAATGTAACACCCCTTCCCGGTCTACTAGAGAATCGGCTCAGAAAGTGTTAGTAGAAAACTTATCAGAGATAAGAAACATATTTGGAGTTAGGACACTTATTCGAAAAGCTTACTAAACTAATTTAAGACCTAATAATTCGAATTTATTAACAAATTACCGGAATTGGGGCCAATTTAAAACTTCTTTAGGCTTAGGGACTAAAACGTAAACCTTATCAATTATGGGTCCTTATCGGGATTTCCTATCGCTAACCTACGATTAAACTTACAATTATTAGCAAGTAAAGTTTTGTTATTAACGGAAATCATTTACCTATCCGACTAGTTTTTACAAATTTTAGTGGCCATTTTACAACTTCCTAAAACTGAGTCCTAAGCATTTTTGACAGAATTAACTAACCCTGTATCGATACACCTAGGGCTGTATCGGTACGGGTACCCATGAATTAAGTATATATTTGATTCTTCCAATTTATGTATCGATACACCATCACTCGTATCAATATAGGTTGACCAATTTTGACTTTCTTTAATGGATCGGTATCGATACAACTAAGCCCGTATCGATACGCGTTGACCAAAGGTTGACTGTTTCAATACACCCTAAAGGTCGTATCGATCCAATTATTTCCCTAGACCTTACTGCCAATTTCTGTTTTGATACACCCCAACGTGTATCGATACACTCTGTTTCATCTTAGCCAATTATGCAAGGTCGTACCGATACACCATCACCCGTATCGGTACGCTTGGTCTGTAATGATAGATTTTAGCTGGTTTTTAGTCAAATTAACCAATCAAACGTTGTCCAAACATTACCAAAATTTATCAGCAAGTTTAAAATCCATTATTCTACTAACATGTCAGATTTTAAAGCGTTTCGAATCCATTTACCTAGTTTTAACCTTTAGCACATTTTAAGCTTATTTTACTAGTTCTAACCATACCATAAACATACCAAATTACTCATAACACACATAGGCATCTTTAGGCTATTACACATACATCAAAGGGCTTATGCAAAATGTGTCTAGACTATATGCCACCTTACTAGGAGTTCAAAGCATAAGATAAGCATACATATGATCGGATGGAGTGACTTGTAACCGCAACACACGATCGAGGCTTGGAATATTTCAAGGTCCTAAAATGCATGAGACACAGAATGTTAAGCTTACATAGCCTAGGTGAGGTACTTATAACAAATACAAATAAACTCTCAATAACATATACAACATATTTGCATGCTTGAATGTCATGAACATAACATAATCACACATATGTCTCATGCTTACACCAAAAGCCATATTTCACATATTAATTACAAATCATTAACACATATCCTTTCCTTGGACATAGTAACCAATGGATACACGGATT
This sequence comes from Hibiscus mutabilis, assembly GCA_019671005.1. Taxonomy (NCBI): domain Eukaryota; kingdom Viridiplantae; phylum Streptophyta; class Magnoliopsida; order Malvales; family Malvaceae; genus Hibiscus; species Hibiscus mutabilis. Next base: position 73,399,879 of record CM033712.1, on the reverse strand, counting down.
CCCCTGTACACCATACATATCAGAAATAGGTCGTAGCCTTGAGTTGTAGCTCCGGATAGTCCCTTACATAATCAATCCTTATTTCACCACACATATAGGTCGTAGCCCCTGACCGTAGTCCAATAACTTACTTAGTGAGCTTGATTAACCCTATGACATGCCAATTGTATCCAATGTCCACAAAATGTCCAAGTTCACATATTATATCATAATTCATACCTTTCGGATTATATCATATCGGACGACAAAATGAGCCTTAGCTTCATATCATATAACTCGTTCATATCATTTTACCATGAGTTACATATATCGAATGTCATGTATATCAAATGTCACATATATACTCGTAATCATATCAAAGCAAATCAAATGACTTACCAATCCTACCATTCAAATCCATGTATGATTGCTTTACTTGAGCCCTTAGCAAAATGCAAGTTATAATCACAAAACAAATGCATCAGGATGGCACCTAGCCTATCTCTTGACACAACTACACTCACCTAAAGCACAAAAGCTTTTAGGATTCCCAGAATTTGATTCCTTTGTTTCTAGGTTTAGTTGGTGATGACGAGTTGTTTTCCTCCAACACTTGAGCTAGGAAGAAACACAAAGAGTCATTTTAATCAATATATCGATATGGTACTTATTCAAAGATTAGACTCAAAATTTCGATTCAGAATTAAACTCCAATCGTTCATGGGATTTAACAATTGAATGAGGGTTTCTCCTTACCCAAAAGATAATTTTGCTATAGTACCTTCGAATCGAAGAAATGTTGAGCTTAAGATGGACAACAAGGGAGGTATGCGCTTAAGCTTAGGTTGAAGACAACAATGGAGATGCTAGCTTGTTTGTTCAAATGAAGGATTGAGGTTTTGTTTCCCGGTAGAAATGAAACAAGAAGGTGACCATTCTTTTGTTTATTTTAAGGAATTTATAACCTTAATGATAACTCACCTCCAAAGTGACCAATATGAGGATTTCCTCCACACAAAAGGTTTGCCTAATCCTTTTAAAATGTCATTTTGTCATTTGACAATTTGATGACTTGAGTCATCAATTCAGATCATTTCCACATAATGGGAGGCAAACAAGGTGGTGATTCATCACCTACTCCCAGTTCTTTCAATTTGCCCTTCAAAATTGCTTCAAACAGGAGACCTGTATTGATAAGCCCTTTAGTTGTATCGATACGGCTAGGCTAAAACAAGTGAGGCAGTTATTGATAGTTAGGTCTATCGATACAGACCTGTTTGTATCGAAACGCCTAGTTCAAATCGTACCGATACATGTTCAACCGTATCGATACACCTTGTCCAAGATCAATACTTTTAGCTTTGGATCCCTTACAAAAAGGTACTATATCTCAAATTAAGCTCAACTGAGTTTCATTACTTCAAAAGGGTTACAAAGATCGAACGATTACATTGTTTCGATACAAAATTCTGATCACCGGAATCTAATTCTGACTAGGCCGGTTTTCGGGATGTGACAAGACTGTTAAATTTGAGGTTATTTTAGTGGTTACTAATTTTTTTAAAATAGGGAAGCTTGATCAATCTCTAAATAGAACAAACATTGTGCGTATACCTAAGAGAATAATCCTACAGAAGTGAACCACTTCTGCCCTATCAGCCTATGTAACTTCTTTTTCAAGGTTATCACTAAAATCTTAGCCTCCCGGCTTAAGGTGTTCCTCCCTAAGATCATCCCTTCTTCCAGTCGGCCTTTGTTAATGGCCGGCTAATTCATGATAACATTATTCTGGCAGATGAAGCTTTTCACGCTATGAAGAAAAAACAGAAAGGGTTCGAGGGAATTATGACGCTTAGAATTGATCTCGAAAAAGCTACAAAGTTGACTGGCGAGTTCTTCACTACATTCTACACAAAATGGGTTTCTGCTAATGGTGGATATCTAGAGTTATGACATGTGTGTCATATCCTTCATTCTCTCTGGTTTTTAATGGCGAACGATAAGAGGAATTTATTCCAGTCGAAGTCTAAGACAAGGAGACCCCTTTTCTCCCTTCCTTTTCCTCTTTGTCTCTAATGTTTTTTATTGGATCATTAAGAAAGAGTTGATTTATGGGGATCTTTATGGCTTCAGAATCAGAAGACGATGTCCGATTATTAGCCATATTTTGTTCGCGAATGATTGTGTTCTATTTACTCGTGCCAATGAAGTAAACTGTGCTTTGGTCAATAAAATTATAAGTCTTTTCCAAAAAGCTACAGGTCAAGCTATCAACTATAAGAAATCTTCTTTTTTCTGCTCTCAAAATGTCAAAGTTTCTACTATTTCTTTTATTATGAACTCCTTCGCTTTTCCTCTTATGGAAGAATGAAGTTTTTACCTTGGTCTCCCTACCTTATAGGGAAGAGGCAAGAAAGAGGCCCTTAAGTTTATCCTTGATAAAGTGAGAAACAAACTCCAAGGGTGGAAAGCTAATTTGCTTTCGTATGCCGGAAAGGAAGTGCTCATCAAAGCTGTTGCCACAGCTATTCAAACTTATATTATGCAGTGCTTTTGTCTTCCGGTTACGTTTTGTGACGAAATCGCATCCTTGATTGGCAAGTTTTGGTGGAATGGATCTCAAGAAAAGGATAGGGGTATTCACTGGCTATCGTGGGACAAATTGTGCAAATCAAAGGACTATGGTGGTATGGGTTTCCGCGATTTGAGATCCTTTAACCAGAACCCAAATTCTCTTCTTTCTCGGGTGCTTAAAGGCATTTACTTCCCCAATGAGAATATCTTTCTCGCACCAAAGGGTCGTAATCCTTCTTGAGCATGGTCTAGTACCTTTGATGGACTCAAGCTTATTGAAGAAGGTTCTTTATGGAGATTTGGGAACGATGCCGACATCTTTATTTGGGAATGAATCCCACCTCTCTCTTCTTGTGCGATCGATTCTTGGAGGCCGGATCTTTGTCGGCTCTTTAGAGTTTGTGACTTAATGGACTTTCCTAATCGAAATGGAAACTGGAGATTATTGGGAACCTTTTCTCTTCCGAAGAAGCAAAGGCGATCTCCTCTATCCCCATCTGTGGTCTTTTTTCCAGAGATACTCTGATTTTGCCTTTTACTAAAGACGAGGAGTATTCCGTTAAATCAGGATATCACTTTTTTGTTTCAAAGAATGATTCTCCTCCGAATGCTTGCTCTAGCAACGACCTGTCTTTGGATAATTTTTTTTGAAAGTCTATTTGGAACCTTCAAGCCCCCTCTAAGATCAAATCGTTCATATGGAAAGCTTGCCTTAACATTGTGCCTACTAATGCCTCCTTGTTCGACCGATTCCATGGTCAATTCGGGGTTGGTTCCAAATACCCAAGGTGTGGTGATTGCAATGAAAGTTTAGAGCATCTCTTTTTCTTTTGCCCTTTTCCACATGCTATTTGGAAGATTTTTGGGTTTGGCTATGCCCCGGAAATTAGAGGCTTCCCTGGCTTTGGAAAATGGTGGAAAAAATTATCCTCCCTTAATTGTAAAGGTCTGTTCTCGGATGGTCTTAATCTTATCCCCTCTCTTTGTTGTAATATCTGGAAATCTCGAAATGCTTTGGTTTTTTCCGCTTCGTTAGAGTCTCCTGTCCAGGTTTGGGATTGTGTTTTTGCTTTGTTTGAGGAATTTGTGTCCGCTTCAACCTCTCCGGCCTCGTCGTCTTCTACGGGGTCCTCGATTCCTCCATCTGATTCGTCCCTTTCATCATGTATTCCTCTAGATCAAGGATTCGTAAAAGTCAATTGTGATGGGGCTTATGATCCTATGTCTGGAAAAGCAACTACTGCATGTGTTATTAAGAACTCTTCCTGTAATATTCTAGGGGGTGATACGTTGCTTTTCTCAGCCACTTCTGCGACTGCTGCTGAAGCTTCAGCGATTGCGCCATTCTTGAATCCGATAATAAAGGTGTTATCTCTCGTCTTAACTCCAAAGCTTTTTTAGCATGGGAGTCAGCTGTTGTGGAGGAAGATATTGTGGCCCTTGTCGAACCTTTTTCCTCATTTTCTTTATGTTTTGTGAAACGCTGTTGTAATAAGGTGGCAGATTGGATTGCGAAAGCCAGTCTTAAGGGATTGTGTCCATTAGATTGGTGCTCAAATCCCCCATCGGGACTTATGAACTTGCTGTAATTGCTTTCTTTCTTTGAATGATGTTACTTTTCAAAAAAAATATTAATAGTCATTATTTTGGATTGGCATAATAGAGATATTGAATTTATTCTAAAATTTATAAAAGCATATTTCAACACAACTTTGAGCAGATGGTTAAAGACTCATGTTGACATCTAATCCGTTCCCCTAGGTCATGGGTTCTAGTCTCAGTAGGAGCAATCCCCCTTCTCCCTCCTCTATGTAGAAATTGTTTAAAAAATTACATGCATAATAAGTATAATCATATTGATAAATTCTATGATCGGATTGTTAAAATATTAATAAAAAACTTAATGAAATAGGTAAACATCACTTAATTTTACATTAATATAAAACTCGAAAGTCTTACACTTTTTTTGAACCGTTGGATGAAGAAAAATGGATAAATGAGATTAACAGTGGAAAAATGTGAAGATTATCGTTGGAAAAAATATATAAGTAAATAATCTCAGTCATTTATTGCCATCATCCAATGGTCCAAAAAAGATGTAAAAGTAATTGAGTTTTTACATAGTGTAAGTGAATCATAACCCATATATATTGCATTGATACAGAGACGGATACAGGGACGAAAAACGATAATTTTAAAATTATAAGGTATGGGTACAACAAGGTACGAAAAATATAATATATATATAATAAGGCATAAAGTCAAAAATAACCCCCAACATTTGACATTTTAGTCACTTTAGCCCATATTCTTTTTTTGTACAAACAACTCCCTAAGTTTCATTTACGTTCAAAATTCACCCTTGATGGATGAAAACGTTAACTAACGGTAAATGCCCTTTGATGACGTGGTGATGCCACGTAGCACTTTGCTGGTGTGACATAATTTTTTTATTTTTTTGAAAAAATATTATTTTTTACATTTTAACCAATCAAATGATGCCATGTGGCATCATTTGATTGGTTAAAAATATAAAAAATAATTATTTTTTTCAAAAAAATATTTCTTAATAATTTTTTAATAAATTTTTAAAAAATATTAAAAATAATTATTATTTAAAAATTATTTATGTTTTAAAAAATAATTATTTTTTTAAAAATTTATTTATTTATAAATATTTTTAACTAATAAGATGATGCCACATCAACAAAGTGCCACATGGCATCATATAATTGGTTAAAAATAATTATTTTTTAAAAAAATAATTATTTTTTTAAAAAAATTATATGCCACTTCAGCAAAGTGCCACGTGACATCGCTACATACATGCTATGTCATCGAAGGGGCTAACCGTCAGTTAACTGATGGTTTCCATCCGTCAATGGTGAATTGTGAACCAAAATGAAATGTTAGAGAGTTATTTGTAAAAAAAAGAATAAGGGTTAAAATGACCGATAAGCGCTAAAAGAAACACTAACAACAATATTGCTAATAAAAATTAAAGTAGAAAGTAACCATACATTTTTCAATAAAATGCTCATAAAAAGTGCTCATAATAATTAGATGTCTTTATAACATTTTATTGGGCCTAGAAAATTCATAGGAAAACATTTTATTGAGTCACACGCATAAAACCACACAAATTAATAAATGGGTAAACTATACTAGTGACCATCGAATTATTTGGGGATACCTATTTTGGCCATTGAACTAAGCAACTCGTCAATCAGATCAATAAACTTATTAAATTAACCTATTTTGACCACGCCGTTAAAAAATTAACGGATGAGTGGCGGAGGGATGACGTGGCAGTTAACGAAAATTTATAAAATTATACATTGGTCCATGTTATTTATTTATTATATCAATTTGATCCTAATTTTAATTTAATTAAATAAAATTAATCAACCAATCAAATGATGACACGTGTCATCACCCAATTAGGTCAAATGATGACATGTGGCAGTTAACGAAGATTTTTGAATTGTGTGTAAAACTAAAAATAATCTATGTATTTATAGGGAAAATTAGGTCAAACGCGGGATTAGAATATTCCAAAAAATCCTTTATCTGATTTGTTTCAAATATTTTCCGTGAATAGCAAGCATTATCTCTAATATTTAGAAATATTATATCTTAATATTCATATTTAAGGGAACCGAATATTATCCCTTTAAATTCAGAATATTCACAAAAGATATGCATAAAATATTCGCAAGCTCAAGCTAGGCTCAACCAATCCAAACATTCGTGTTACCCATGTTGTGCAAGTGCTCACACCCCTTACGCACGAGGCACAACTTCCATTCAAGTCACTTAATAACTACTCATAGGGTAAGTGTATATAAACACTTCCCATTTCATTTATCCCATCCATGAGGGATATAGGGGTTTCATTTCCTTTACTCTATTCACAACTCCCTTACTTTGAGCATCAATTTCTCATTCATTACTCATCCGTTTTGAGCTTATGAGATGCCGTTGTAAAGATCTCATGGAGTAGAATAAGACCCAAAAGAAACCTTATTCGAATCTTCACCTTTACCCATTCGAAATATGGCTCAAAGTAATCATTTCATCACGTTTTCCAACATTTTTTAGTGTGAGAGCATAGAAAGGGACACCAAAAAAGGAAGGGGATTTCTATTCTCTAATGCGGATGCTTTACATGATTTTAGTTGTTCTAGAATATAAAGTCTCTTATTGAGTTTGGTATCATCTACGGCTATCAAATTTATATACAAATTCCTTATTACTTCATTTGTAATAACTCGTTTAAAAAATCTTTACGAATATATATTTTACATAAAATATTTTCATTCATTTATATTATAGATATGAAAAAATCTACTGAAAGCGCATTATATTTGTATCCATTCACATTAAGCCTTTTTAAAAGCAAAAATCCTCAGCTCAAAGTTGATACCCTACGTGTGCTCCACGCATAGAATTTTGCCACATGATATGTAGTGTACGACGAGTAAAAGTAAAAATATTAAATATGTTACATAAAAATAAATCTCAAAGTTACCCATAAACTTTAGTGAATTGTAATATAATACACGAATTTTAATCTTTTATAATTTTATAAATGAGATTTTAAGTTATTTCAAATTTTCTTTGACAAATCCCTGTTTTAATTCTAATATTAATCCTAATCATAATTCTCAAAGGAAGGAGGGATTCCAAGGGAAGGGGTGCTCCTAGTGGGTTTATAACCCATGACCTAAGGGAATATTAAATAACAAAGATGGACAGCTTAACCAACCGGTCAAATGTGCTTGCTCATTTTATTTCAATTTTAACAAACCACTAACATTATTATTGATATAGTATCATTTGAGGTTACAAAAATAATTATATTTATGGTAAACTACATATATAGTCTCTGAAATTTTAGTATATTTGTATTTTAGGTTACCTAACTTTTAAATTTTGAAATACAATCATTAAACTTTTAATTCGTTTGCAATATAGCCACTACTGTCAGTTGTCGTTAAGAACAACTGACGTGACACGTTAAAGTATAAAAAATATTTCAAAATCCTTAAAAAGTTCCCCATCCTCTCTATTCACTAGTCATCATCTTCTTCAACATTAGATAATAGAAATCCTTTGTCCTTTTTGATAAACTACACCAGATTCTGGTGAAATTTTGCTTCTTCTGTGGCAAGCTCTGCAATTAAATCCCCAACTTATTCTTCTCTTCCATAATCATTTCCCCATAGTTTGAATCATTGGCCTTCGATTTCGACAGCTTCGTTTACTAGAGAAGTCACCATTTGGCGGTTGTAGTTGCTGCAATTTTTTTTTCACATCAAAAAGTAAATTGTGTTTATAAAAGGGTAAACTATCTGGGTGGCCACCCAACTATTGAGTCTGACCCATTTTGACCACCCAATTTAAAAAAACAGAAAATTTAACCACCAAACTATTTAATTGGTCCTCACCCGGAGTGTATGTTCTGATGCTGCGTGACCCGACCTCATTCCTATATTGTTATAGTATAGTGTGGTTGGGCCTTGTGTGTCCCTTTGATGTTGTGTTATGGATTGCATGTGTTTAGGCGACTAATGTAGCATCATGTATCAATTTAATTGTCATGTCATCTTACTTGTTACATGCTTATGTTTATGATCTATTGAAGCATGGTAGAGTAGAGGTGTATCCACTGAGCTTTATGAGCTCAGTGTTTGAAATCGTTGTTTTCTTACGCATGTTTTTAGGTGGCTGCGTTGCATTCAAAGGAGCCCCCATCAGAGTAAGACTTCAGGTTATCGATGTGAACAAGAGTACATTACTTAGGCTTGTTGGGCAATGCATTCATAGGACCCTTGATTTATGTATGTAACTCTATTTGGATTTATTAATCATGTCGAATGATTTTGATTACCTTGTTTTGAATTGGAGCTCCCATGCAAACGGTTTAACTATTTTGTATTAACTTATTTGCAAAACGTTGTTGGATTTTATGGAATTACTTATTTTATGAGCTAAATCTAGTTGAGATTTTATGAGTGGGTTGGGCTTGAGGCCCAAGTGTAACGTCGAGTTTAGGGTGTTACAATCCAGCAAGCTCGAGAGTTGAAAATCCCGATCTTTACGCTAGGTGGCATAATTACTTTGCTCAAGTCGGTACTGTCAAGCTTACCTATTTATTTTATGTCCTTATTTAGAATGTCTGCATCTGTTTATGTTAAACTGAATAGTATGTGTAGCGACCTTTTTAAATCTATATAGGTACATAAGGTTCTATGCTACGAATTATCCCTCTAAATCATCCTTTGAAATCTCAGTTTAAAAAATGGGGATTTCTTTTGGAAAATCTCTTTTTTCTTTTAAAAATCGATAAAAATTAGGAGTCGCCACCGGCCACTTGGGTAAGGTAGGCCGGACACCATAAAATATCATAGATTCGTTATGAAAGGGTCCGAGAGTTGGTTACGCGCAGGGAAGGATTAGCACCCCCATCACGCCTGGAAATCGGTACCATAATATTAGTCGCCTTTAAAATTGATGGAACTTGTTGGAATTTGGATTAAATTTGATTCAGCGTTCTTAATAAAAAATTAACCTTAATTGCACGAGATTTGTCAAATTGGTGGGTTTAAATTAATTAGACATTTAATTAATAAAGATGACGATACACCGGACCATAGACTAAACCGACATCATATAAGCCTGACTACCATGTTAGTTTAGGATTCAGATCCTACGTCACCTTTATGCATGGTGCAAGCAATAAAGATATAATGTAATGCTCTTGTCAGATTTTAATTTTACCTTGAGCTGGTAAGAATTAATTCAAATATTTGGTCAACATCCTTTGATCTCAGACTGTTATGACACAAATATCAAAACTAATAAATACCTTATGTTCCATGATTTAAATTAATTAATGCAAGATTAATAGGTTCAAATGGATGACTATTAAAGAATGACAAACAAAGGCTTCAAAAGTAAACACACAAAAGACCACTTGAAGCCCTAACCTAAAAGGCCCAAGTTATGGAAGATCTGATTAGTGATCTAATTATTAGCTAAGTGACTCTAATATTTAGGCCTAAATTAATTAGCCCTAAAATACTAGAAACCCTAACAAATTATGATGATTAATCTGAAATTTAATGTCAATCTAAACTTGGCATTAATTTTATCCTAAAAGTCATTAAGAAATGTTCAATTAATTTAATGAATTTAACATTTACTCGAATGAGCTAAGGGAAAACTTAAATTCACTAAATTAATTCGAACCCTAATCTAACTAAGGCTCTAAAAGGACCTAATCCTAAAATTAACTTAATTAATTTAATGATCATGCCCCTATGAGTCGAGTAAACGATCTAAATTAATTAAATTAATTCACTTAATCTAATCTAAAGCCCAAAAGCCTAGAACTACTAAAACTAGGCCCAAAACCAAATGAACTAGCCAAGCCCAGCTATACTAAGCCCAAGACCCAATATGGATCCTTGATGGATCGGTTGGTTTTTGTACGCCATGTAAGTTACCGATGCTATGTGTTGCAACACTATGGTAAGTGGATTGGCGAATAGAGGTTACCGATGCTATGTGACCCGAGCCTTATTCGTATGTACTCGAGGCGGGATTTTGAGTAAGGGTGTATGTTCCAATACTGCATGACCTGACCTCACCCGGAGTGTATGTTCTAATGTTGCATGACCCGACCTCACTCCTATGTTGTTATGGTCTAGTGTGGTTAGGCCTTGTGTGCCCCTTTGATGTTGTGTTATGGATTGCATGTGTTTAGGCGACTAATGTAGCGTCATGTATCAATTTAATTTACATGTCATCTTACTTGTTACATGCTTATGTTTATGATTTGTTGAAGCGTGGTAGAGTAGAGGTGTATCCATTAAGCTTTATGAGCTCAGTGTTTGGAATCGTTGTTTCCTTGCGCAGGTTTTTAGGTGGCTGCGTTGCATTCAAATGAGCCCCTAGGAGTTCAGTTCATCGATGTGAACAAGAGTACAATACTTAGGCTTGTTGGGCAATGTATTCATAGGACCTTTGGTTTATGTCTGTAACTCTATTTGGATTTATTAATTATGTCGAATGCTTTTGATTACCTTGTTTTAAATTGGAGCTCCCATGTAAACGGTTTAACTGTTTTGTATTAAGTTATTTCCAAAATGTTGTTGGATTTTATGTAATTACTTATTTTATAGGCTAAATCTAGTTGAGATTTTATGAATGGGTTGGGCTTGAGGCCCAAGTGTGACGCTGAGTTTAGGGTGTTACAGTCCAACAAGCTCGAGAGTTAAAAATCCCAATCTTTAAGCTAGGTGGCATAATTACATTGCTCAAGTCGGTACTGTCAAGCTTACCTATTTATTTTTTGTCCTTATTTAGAATGCCTGCATCTATTTATGTTAAACTAAATAGTATGATGACAAAATTTTTATGGGGAGGATATGCGGATAACAGGTGCATTCATTGGATAAAATGGTCAGATGTCTGTACTCCAATCAAAGATGGGGGCCGGGTATTGTTGATCTTGAAGTGAAGAACCGTGCTCTATTAGGCAAATGGTTATAGAGATATGGAAACGAAAATGGTAGTCTGTGGAAACTGGTTGTGTCGAGAAAATACTATTTCGACTCTGATTTACAATTCTTTGGACCTTGAAGGGCTGCATCGACTGACCCCTTCTTGCCCATTCTCTTTGTCTAGTTATTTTTATTTTTAAATGATGATGTGTTTAAGAAACGATGAAGGTTTTTGGTTGGATACTCCCACCATGAACTAAATTTACAGTTGGCAGGGGATGCTTGCATTTGAATGTTGTTTTATGCTTAGTTTCTAATAATAAAAATACTTTGGCATTGTTTCCCCTATCTGGCATGTTTTACAGTTTTCTAAATTCTTTGCCAAGCGACCACTGCATTGTTTGCTTATTGGACCTTAATATCTTAATAGACTTAGGGGGCAGTGTTGCGCGTAATAAGTGCTACGCAATTGTGCAAGTATACACGTCGCAAGTTATAGTATAAAAGATATCGTCTCCACAGGGATTGGTGCCACTTCAAGAATCTAGTCTCTTGCACTGTAAAAAGTAAAAACACAAGTAAAGGATTATCGAAGTTTAACTAATTACTAATCCAGAAAGCAATAAAATAAAATAAAAGATGAATTCAATTGAGAGAGATAGGCTAGGTTATCGTGAGTTGAGGTGTGATAGCCGATTGGATTGTCTTGGTAAAAGAGTGCATGGGCAACTCAGTTGCCGTGGCGACTTGCACAACGGGGTTGCCTTGGCAACTAATTGATGGTTGCTTGGGCGACTAGTTGGGCAACTACTTGGGCGACTGGGCAGCAACTTCAAGGTTCGGCGGAGCGTTCTTCAATGGTTTCTTTTTATCCCTAAGTCGAAACTCTAGTTACTTGTGCATGCCTTGATAATACATCCCTGCGTGAATCAAGGGTGAACAACAACCAATCTTGCGCTCCTCTTAGCCGTTGAAATCCTTAACTTATTCCTAAGCCGGATTAATCTTCACCATCATTGGATTGCATAAAGATCATATTCATTCGTTTCTTGAATCTAACTCTCCCGATATTAGATAAATGGATGAAATCACGAGATCCTCTCCCAATTCACTCGCAAGCAATAATAGGAACCAAGAATGAATAAACCTTGAAATAGAAAAGTGCAAACTCCTATTACCTAAACAAAAACCAATAGTTTCTCACAACCACAAAACACAATAACCATAGCCAAGTAAATTTAGTTCATGGCTAGGTTCCAAAGAAACACAAGATAATTAATCCCTAGCATGAACCCAATCGAACAAAGATGAAGGAAGAGGCTTGTCGAAATCCTCCTTGCCCTTGATGCTTGTCGAAAATTCTCTCCTCTTGCCCTACTTGGACTTGCCGAAATTTTCCTCTTGCTCTCCTTGGACTTGCCGAAATTTCCCTCTTGCTCTCCCCCTTGAATTGTCGAAATCTCTTGCTATTTATAGGGCTAGGCCAAAGTCCTTCTTTGAGGAGGAGTTTGAGTTGGAATTAAATTATCTTTAAAGAATATAATTCTTTATTATAATTTTATTCCTATTAGAACTTCTCCTATCCACTTGGAATTTAATTCTTCTTTAATCTCTGCATGGCAATCAAATTCCTTTGGGCTTGGACCTTGCTCCATGTCATCTTGGGCTTGTAAAATCATGAATTTCGACATCCATATTGCTTTTGGTCTTTGTCGACAAATGCCATGGCAACTGGCTCAGCTCAGCGTCTCCTTCATGCACCGCCTACGGCAACTAGCTCGGCATATCCTTCATGCATTGCCCGGCAACTAGCTCGGCATTGCTTTGGCAAGTGATCCTGCACATACACACAAAAACACACCAAAGCAGCATCTATTTCCACAAAAATCACCAAGTTATGTAATCAAGCTCAACGATTGAAGGAAACATGGATTAATGCATGAATGGCTAACTATGCAACTAATATGAGCCTAAGTCTAACAATAATATGAGTAAAAGGGTAAGAAAAATAGTACTTTTGAACACTTATCACACCCCCAAACTCGAACTATTGCTTGTCCTCAAGCAATGCAAACTCATAATTACCGCCAAGACTTCAAATTTTCACAAACTTAGCTTTGAACTTGATTTCAATTCTCTGAACAAGGGGCACAAAGTATGATTAGCTTTTTATTTTTCAGAAAAGCGATGAATTACTCGGAATCAAACTATAATGCTTGTGAGTGTGTGCGGAGTTGTGTGCAAGTTGATTTTTTCGGATTCTATGCAAACAATAGGTTTTCAAATTACTTCATTGGGTTCTTTTTAACATGTTTTAACTAGAGCCAATTTGGGCACCTCTAGTGTTTTATTTTTAGTTTTCTTAAGTTAATTTAATCGACTAGAGCCGGTTTGGGCACCTCTAGTTAACCGAAAAAAATTTTAACGCCTCCTAGAGCCGTTTTGGGCACCTCTAGTGATCAATTTTTTTAGCATATGCTAGAGCCAATTTCGGGCACCTCTAGCATTCATCCAATTTTTATTCTAATCCCCAATTAGTTAATTATCAACCTAAGTTTACTAGAACTCCTTAAATCAATCAAACCACAACAGTGTTTCATCAAATTTAGCATCATAGTACAATTCTAAGTTTTTCATGGTTATCCTAGAATAAAAATTCTATCAATTAAGTGCATTGGTAAAGTCATCATCGAATATTCATCAAATCTAAGCAATTCTTGTTCCAATTAAAGGCATGGCAAGCAATTTTTGTATCCTAAATGTAATGCTTAAGATTAATGTAACTAAACATGGTAATTACTAATAACAATCCCCCCCAAACTCGAGTGAGGCATTGTCCTCAATGCATGCATAAAAATAACGAAAAATAAATATAAAAATAAAATGCATACGAGGACTTACTCCGAGAGTTCGTCATCGTAGATGATTAGTTTCCTTCTAGTTGGCGTCTTGATTTTCTTGCTTGAACGTGATGGTTGTTTTCTTGTTGCCGGGATGTCTTGACTTTGGTTGCCGTGGCATCTTCGGGGTTGGTTGCCGTGGCATCGCTTGTGCATGCATGAAGTAAGTTGTCGCGGCATCTTCTTCATTGGTTGCTTAGGGGCAATGATCTTGTGATAAATTTCCTTAGCATAGTAGTTGTGAGTCTTGTTGTGAAAAAGAAAATAAAGAAAACCTGAAAACTAAAGATAATGAAGAAAAAATAAAATATCTCCTAAAATTAAAAATAAAAATAAAAAGAAAAAGGAAATACTGAAAGGAGAGCATGCTCATGCATCTCCTAAGTTGACCACTTCCTTGTTACGTTCCACATGGGCACCATTGTAGTGCTTCAATCTTTGTCCATTAACTTTGAATTCATGATTGTCAGAGATGGACTTGATTATTACGGCACCATGAGAGAATGGTTTGACGACTTCGAATGGTCCCGACCATCTTGATTTCAGCTTTCCCGGGAAAAGTTTTAGCCGAGAATTGAATAGGAGAACTAGTTGCCCTGGCGTGAATTGCCGTGGCAATAGTTTCTTGTCGTGCCATCGCTTTGTTTTCTCCTTGTAGATTTGTGCATTGTTATAGGCAAGTGCACGAAATTCTTCTATCTCATTGAGATCCATCAAGCGCTTTTGTCCGGCACTTTCCCAATCCATATTCACGGTCTTGATTGCCCAAGACGCCTTGTGCTCGATTTCCACGGTAGATGACATGTTTTACCATAGACAAGCCGGAAGGGGGACATACCTAATGGTGTTTTGAATGCGGTGCGATATGCCCAAAGTGCGTCATCTAGTCTTAATGACCAATCCTTCCTTGAGGATTTACAACTTTCTCGAGTATTCCCTTCAACTCCCGGTTGGAAATTTCGCTTGCCCGTTGGTTTGTGGGTGATATGCCGTGGCGATCTTGTGTGATATGCCAAGCGTTGCAACATCTTGGCAATTAGTCATTGTCAAAATGCTTGCCCCGTCGCTGATAATTGCTCTCGGCATCCCAAACCGTGTAAATATGTTTTCTGCAGGAATCGTTGCACGGTCTTGGAATCATCGTTGGGAACTGCAGCTGCCTCTACCCATTTAGACACATAGTCGACGGCGAGTAAGATGTAGAGGTTGCCGAATGAAGATGGGAAAGGTCCCATAAAATCGATCCCCATACATCGAGCAGTTCCACCTCGATGATGTTCGGAGTGGCATCTCATGTCGCCTAGAGATATTGCCCGTCCTCCGCAACGATCACATTGCTTGTAAAAGTCTTGGGCATCTTTGTACAATGTTGGCCAATACAAACCGGATTGCAAGACTTTGGTCGTGATGCGAGTTCCTCCAAAATGTCCTCCATAGGTTGAAGAATGGCATTGCCGAGTACATTCTGTTGCTCTTCTTCTTGAGGACACATCGACGTATAACCTGATCTGCACATTGTTTAAACAAAAGAGGCTCGTCCCAAAAGTAATGCTTAGCATTATGGCGGAACCGCTTCTTCCCTTGGTGAGTAATGCCATACGGAAAAATACCACAAACAAGGAAGTTAACTAAATCTGCGTGCAGGGTATTGCGGGGCATGTCTTTGCCGTAGTGTCTGCTCCCAAAATTGCTGAGGCGTGCTCGTCAAAGACCGGCTGCGGCGTCGAGAGTTGCCGAGGCGTGTGCTTCCATGGTTGCCGAGGCGTCATGGGCTGTCGAGGCGTCAAGGGTTGCCGAGGCGATTAGAATTTGTTCATCCGGGAATGCATCGCATATCTCTAGATCCGCGTCCTCTTCCCTATTGCGTTCCAAACGTGATAAGTGATCGGCCACTTGATTTTCTGTTCCTTTCTTGTCCTTAATTTCAATATCAAATTCTTGTAAAAGTAATATCCAACGAATCAAACGAGGTTTAGCATCCTTTTTAGCAAATAAGTATTTGATTGCCGAATGGTCCGTATGAACAATTACCTTTGTACCAATTAAATAGGATCGGAACTTGTCAAATGCGAAAACTACAGCTAGTAACTCTTTCTCCGTTGTTGTGTAATTCACTTGAGCATCGTTAAGAGTTTTACTAGCGTAGTATGTCACATGGAAGGTCTTACCTGTGCGTTGGCCTAGAACTGCTCCTACCGCGAAATCACTTGCATCACACATGAGCTCAAAAGGTAGCGTCCAACTGGTGGAACAACAATGGGTGCGAGGCAAGCTTTTTCTTTAGGGTTTCAAATGCTTGAGTGCAAGAATCATCAAAATCGAAGACTTTATCCTGTTCAAGCAGATTACACAAAGGTTTAGTGATTTTAGAAAAGTTATGAATGAACCTCTGTAAAAACTCGCATGTCCGAGAAAACTTCAATTCCTTTAACCGAATTTGGTGGGGTAATCTCTCGATCACGTCCACCTTGGCTTTGTCTACTTCAATTCCCTTGGATGAAATCTTATGGCGAGCACTATTCCTTCATCTACCATAAAGTGGCATTTCTCCCAATTGAGGACTAAATCCATTTCTTCGCATCTTGCCAACACCCTCTCTAAATTGCCGAGACAGCCGTCGAAGTCATTACCAAAAACCGAAAAATCATCCATGAAGATCTCAAGGAAGTCTTCGACCATGTCCGAAAAGAGCGCCATCATACATCTTTGGAAGGTTGCCGGGGCGTTACATAATCTGAACGGCATCCTTCGGAAGGCATAAGTACCGTAGGGGCATGTGAAGGTTGTCTTTTCTTGATCTTCGGTGCTATGGCAATCTGATTGTAACCTGAATAACCATCAAGAAAACAGTAAAAAGGTTTTACGCAAGGCGATCAAGCATTTGATCAATAAAGGGTAATGGGAAGTGATCTTTCCTAGTGGCTTTGTTTAGCTTTCGATAGTCCATACAAAACCTCCAACCGGTCTGATCTGGTTGGGATAAGTTCATTATTTTCATTGCTTACCACTTTGTTATACCTCCCTTTTTCGGCACACATTGTACCGGACTTACCCACGTACTATCGGAGATAGGGTATATAATGCCGGCGTCAAGCCACTTGATGATTTCTTTCATTACAACCCCTTTCATGGCATGATTCAGTCTCCTCGGGCCTCAATTGAAGGTTTGTGATCATCTTCCAACAAGATCTTGTGCATGCACACCGCCGGGCTAATTCCCTTCAAGTCGGCAATTGTCCACCCTATTGCCTTTTTATGTAGCTTCAACATGTTGATCAGCTTCTTTTCTGCTCAGGCTGTAACTTAGAAGAAATAATTACAGGTAATGTATTATCGGTCCCTAAGTATACATATTTCAGTTGCTCGCAATTGTTTCAACTCAAGAATTGGTGGATTTTCGATAGGGTTTTTCGATCTTACCTTCCTTACCCGAGTAGTCCAGTGGTTCAAAGTATGTACTGGTCGATTGACTAGCCAATTTGCCTCTTCTGGTTGTTCCTCATCGACCCGCTCTTCATACTCCTCATGTTCCTCGTGTTCGGCAATGTAGTTCTTTGAGGCAACTAAATTCTTCATCGAAGTTAAACTCTGCCGTGGCATGAAGTAGTTGGCATTCTTTGGATCATCTGCATGCCTTAGTGTTTGGAACACATTTAGTTTTACTGCTGGTCATTCACCCTCATTGTGAGTTCTCCTTTTCAACATCAATCAAAGTTCTCCTGTCGCTAGGAATGGTCTTCCGAGAATGATAGGCGCATGCTCATCCGCTTCACAATCTAAAACAATAAAGTCAGCGGGAAAAATAAATTTATCAACTTTTACCAAGTATGTCCTCGATTTTTTCCCTACGGATGCACATAGGATCTGTCGGCTAGTCATTTGTAGCATAAATTGTAGGTCTTGCCTTCCCGATTCCTAGTTTCGGAAAACCGATTTAGGCATCAAGTTTATGCTAGCCCCTAGGTCGCATAGTGCTTTCCCGACATAGTGATTTCCAATAGAACAGGGTATTGTGAAACTTCAGGGATCCTTCAACTTGGGCGGCATACGATTGTGCAACATTGCCATGCATCCCTGTTGCGGCAATTGTTTCAAACTCTCCTAGCCTTGTTCTCTTGGACACAATGTCTTTAAGAAACTTGGCATAGTTTGGCATTTGTTCAATTGCTTCCACCAATGGCAAGTTGATGTGGACTTGCTTTAGGATATCAAGAAACTTCTTGAATTGGTATTCTTGCTTTTGTCGCTTCAACCTTTGTGGGAATGGTGGTGGAAGTCGGATATCTTCGATCTTTTCATTGGTTTGAAACCTGATTGACGGCATTACAGGGACATCCGGAGTTGCCGATGTGTTACCAATCGGGGTTTTGCGCGGCGTGCTTATCGCAGTTGCCGAGGCGTCATGGGCTGCCGAGGCATGCTTATTGCCGGTTGCCGCAGCAATTCTTGGTTCAGCATCCGAGACTTTGCCGCTAGGTTCGTCTTGCTCTTTTTGTGGAGTTTTGTTTGTGAACGGGTTTGAACCTCTCTAAGTTGTTGGCCACTACTGGTGGTGATTGCCTTACATTGCTCATGGCAGTTCCTCTCGCGACTTGATGATCGCTAGGTAAACCTCCTTGTGGTCTAGTGTTGATTTTTTGAGCAAATTGTCCGACTTGATTTTCCAATGATTTGATTGCCGCCTCTTGGTTTTGCAATCTCATCTCGGTCCTGTTAATAAAAGCATCAGTTCTTTTATGAAATTACTATTCTCAGCCATATAAGATTGAGTTTTCATCATAAAAGCATTTAGAGAATTTTCCAAAGAACTAGATGTTGTCGGTTGTTCTTTGCGGCATCCATTTGTCGTGGCATATTCTCTTGGAATCCGATGCTTGTGCATTACGATTGTTCGGTTTAGAGCATTGTTGGGATTACTCCATGAAAAATTCGGTGCTTCTTCCAAAGCTGGATTGTATGTATTTGACATCATGTTGTTGCCCGATTGTAATTCCCCACATAGAAGCTAGATTCCGGATTCTCGCATACATTCGGAAGAATTATGGTTATCACCACATAACTCACAAAAAGAATCCATTACCTTGACTTCATGTGTGTTGTTTGGTTTTTGCATGTTTGGACCATCTTGGTTAAAGCGCCAATTGTGCGAAATTGAATCGATGATCCTAGTTCATGTATTGTGGCTTGGCGTCTAACTCCTCCTCTTCTAGTAGATGGGAATTGGTAGTCATTCTTGGCCAGCCTGTTTAAAATTTGCATTGCTTCCTCCGGCGACTTATCTAAGAGTATGCCGTTTGCCGAGGCATCTAGCATCATCCTTGTTGGTGTATTCACGGCATTGTAAAACATTGTCACTTGAGTCCACACCGGGAATCCGTGTAGAGGGCATTTATGTAGAAGTTCTCTATATCGCTCCCAAGCCTCGTACATGGATTCATCATCAGCTGCCCGAGAAAAGAAGTAATGTCGTTCTGAAGCTTATCGATTAAATTTGTAGGATTAAATCTAGCAAGGAAATCACGACAAAGATCAGTCCAAGATGCTATGGATCCGCGGGAATGCTATTTAGCCATGCTTTCGCCCTATCCTCGGTGAATAGGGAATAATCTTAATCGTAAGACATCGGGGGTGACTCCGTGTATCTTGAACGAGTTGCAAATCTCGAGGAAAGATTTCAGATGTTGTCGTGCATCTTGATTCTTTGAGCCGCCAAATTGACCAATTGTGTTGATCATATTAAACATTACCGGTTTCAACTCAAAGTGGTCGGCTTCAATTTCGGGTGCGACAACTCCCGGGTTAAGTCCATCAAGATCTTCTTCAAGATAGTCTCGAATAGTTACATTTCGTGCAAGAATCACTCCTCCTCCCGCTCGAACATCTTGATTAATATTGCCGTCTTGATTTGCCATTGCTTCTCTTATCCTTCGTCTAAGTCTTTGTAAGGTTCGTTCGATTTACGGATCAAAGGGATATTCGGTGAAGTCGGTCTCGCCTACGGTCATATACCAATGCAAAACCAAAGTTTGTTAGCCCTTTGAATTTTAAACAAGAAAAATAAAAGAAAGTGCAAGAAAGTAAAAACAAAGTCGCTATTGCCAATCCCGACAACGGCGCCAAAAACTTGTTGCGCGTAATAAGTGCTACGCAATTGTGCAAGTATACACGTCGCAAGTTATAGTATAAAAGATATCGTCTCCACAGGATTGGTGCCACTTCAAGAATCTAGTCTCTTGCCTTTGTAAAAAGTAAAAACACAAGTAAAGGATTATCGAAGTTTAACTAATTACTAATCTAGAAAGCAATAAAATAAAATAAAAGATGAATTCAATTGAGAGAGATAGGCTAGGTTATCGTGAGTTGAGGTGTGATAGCCGATTGGATTGTCTTGGTAAAAGAGTGCATGGGCAACTCAGTTGCCGTGGCGACTTGCACAACGGGGTTGCCTTGGCAACTAATTGATGGTTGCTTGGGCGACTAGTTGGGCAACTACTTGGGCGATCGGGCAGCAACTTCAAGGTTCGGCGGAGCGTTCTTCAATGGTTTCTTTTTATCCCTAAGTCGAAACTCTAGTTACTTGTGCATGCCTTGATAATACATCCCTGCGTGAATCAAGGGTGAACAACAACCAATCTTGCGCTCCTCTTAGCCGTTGAAATCCTTAACTTATTCCTAAGCCGGATTAATCTTCACCATCATTGGATTGCATAAAGATCATATTCATTCGTTTCTTGAATCTAACTCTCCCGATATTAGATAAATGGATGAAATCACGAGATCCTCTCCCAATTCACTCGCAAGCAATAATAGGAACCAAGAATGAATAAACCTTGAAATAGAAAAGTGCAAACTCCTATTACCTAAACAAAAACCAATAGTTTCTCACAACCACAAAACACAATAACCATAGCCAAGTAAATTTAGTTCATGGCTAGGTTCCAAAGAAACACAAGATAATTAATCCCTAGCATGAACCCAATCGAACAAAGATGAAGGAAGAGGCTTGTCGAAATCCTCCTTGCCCTTGATGCTTGTCGAAAATTCTCTCCTCTTGCCCTACTTGGACTTGCCGAAATTTCCCTCTTGCTCTCCCTTGGAGTTGTCGAAATTCCCTCTTGCTCTCCCCCTTGAATTGTCGAAATCTCTTGCTATTTATAGGGCTAGGCCAAAGTCCTTCTTTGAGGAGGAGTTTGAGTTGGAATTAAATTATCTTTAAAGAATATAATTCTTTATTATAATTTTATTCCTATTAGAACTTCTCCTATCCACTTGGAATTTAATTCTTCTTTAATCTCTGCATGGCAATCAAATTCCTTTGGGCTTGGACCTTGCTCCATGTCATCTTGGGCTTGTAAAATCATGAATTTCGACATCCATATTGCTTTTGGTCTTTGTCGACAAATGCCATGGCAACTGGCTCTGCGTCTCCTTCATGCCTTTGCCGCCGGCAACTAGCTCGGCATATCCTTCATGCATTGCCCCGGCAACTAGCTCGGCATTGCTTTGGCAAGTGATCCTGCACATACACACAAAAACACACCAAAGCAGCATCTATTTCCACAAAAATCACCAAGTTATGTAATCAAGCTCAACGATTGAAGGAAACATGGATTAATGCATGAATGGCTAACTATGCAACTAATATGAGCCTAAGTCTAACAATAATATGAGTAAAAGGGTAAGAAAAATAGTACTTTTGAACACTTATCGTGCAGCGATCCATTGCTAGATACTAAGGTGAGATGCTTTTGTGAAGATGTTCAAGTAGATAAACTTACTTCGGGAGTGAGTCTACCCCTTAGGAGTATAGATTGGAACTTAATCAAATTGATTTATGAAAACTTCACTATAGACATATAAGGGTTTTACATGGTTATTTTCGGGCATTTCCATCAACAAAGGCAATGCCAACTTTGAATCTACTCGGCAATAATATCAAGGCAGAACATTATTAAAGGCTGGCATGGAAAGCATGAAAACCAAGCATCCCTTGCCAACTCTCACCACTCATTTGAAAACTCTCATTGCCAACACTATTTCCCTTTCACTTTTTTTTATTTTAATCACTGTTTTCAAACAACTCCAAATCAAACAACACTTTTCCCTTGACAAGTAAACAAGCAAAGCAATCAAACTCTTGGTCAATCCTTCTGGATCAATACTCAGCTTACTGTTGTATTACTTGCAGACTGTGTATACTTGCACGTAAAAGACTCAATCTTGGCACTATTTTTATACATTTCCAATAAATTGTCCACCCCTTTACCAAGCACTCACACAGTCAACAAGTTTTTGGTGCCGTTGCCGAGGATTGCAACAAAGTTTATTTTTTGATGTACTTGTTTTGTTTTAGTTTACTTATTTGTTTTGTTTGTTGTATGGCCAAGAACCGCCCTGAGACGGAAGATTGGCCATACGACCCTGAAATTGAACGAACCTTACGTAGGTTGAAGAAGAATGTCAGAGAGATGGCGCAAAATGGTAATGGAGTTGTAGATGGTGTCCCACACAATTAAGGAGATCCACCGCACCCGTTGTAGATGATGCCATAGAGAGACCTATTAGAGAGCACTTGGCACAAAACGTTGACAATTTGATAGCAGGCCTAGTTGGCACAGAGGTAAATGCTGCCAATTTTGAACTTAAACTGGTAATGATTCAAACTCTTTCGAATGTAGGCTAGTTCGATAGATCATCCACTGGAGATCTAAGGCAACACTTGATGGAATTGATGGAAGCTTGCCAACTATTTCAAAAATCTGGAGTTCTTGAGGATACAATGAAGCTGAAACTATTTACATTTTCCCTGAGAGATAGAGAAAAGTTATGGCTCAATTCTTTGCCACATGGATCAGTGACCACATGGACAGATCTATGCTAGAAGTTTTTATTGCGATACCAGCCACCTAAGCTTAATCCCAAGCTGAGAAACGAGATCACGACATTTAGGTAGGCTAATGACGAGACCTTATATGATGCTTGGGAGAGATGTAAAGACCTGTTGAGGAGGTTTCCTATGCATGGGCTTCCCAATTGGACCTAAATAAAGACCTTCTACAATGAATTTAATTGCCATGCCAGGATAATTGTCGATTCTTCGACAAACGGTTCACTTTTGGACAAGAATTATACAGAGGCAGTTGGCATCCTTGAGAGGATTGTTGCCAAAACTTTTGAGTATCCCACAACCAGACTAGGGACATGCACAAAGAATGCCGAAAAATTTTAGCTCGATGCACTAACATCCATCAATGCTCAAATTTCCATTCTTACTAGCATTGTGAAAACTTTGCAAAAGAGTAATGATTCCCGAGAAGTTAAGGTATTAGAACCATTTTGCACAATATGTGGAGAAGATCATCACACAGATGACAGCCCTACGAACCCTGTGTCGGTAAATTTTGTTGGCAATTTCGGTTGTTACTATAATCCTAACTCCAACACTTACAATGCAGGTTGGAGACAACACCCAAATTTAGCTTGGGGAAATTAATGAGGTAACCAATACAATGCCCAACGTCAGAAAAAATGCCCAGAGGCAGAATAACAATGTCATGCCAAGATTAAAACAGAATGCCATGCCACAGAAAGCCCAGAACAATTTTCAGCAACGGCAAAGATATAACCAAGGAAACACTCTTACTGATTGCATATAGAGAAATGATACAACCGCCCAAAGTTTACAAAGCATCAATGCGAAACTTAGAAGTTCAACTTGGGTAGATTGCTAATGTACTCAGCAATCGACCCCATGGAGCTTGGCTAGGTGATACAGAGGATGCTCGGCATAAAGACAATGAACAATGTAAAGTTGTAACTCTTTGGAGTGTCAAGCAGTGCGAGATAGAGATGGCTGCCAAGCAACCAATTGATTGCCAAGCTAAAAAGCTAATGCCAGTAGATGATCCCAAAGAAGTAAAAAAGAAAGACAAAAGCTAATGATGCTAGACCATTATCTGACGCCAGACAACATATCGATGCCTGACAGGAACCAGATGCCAGCACTATCTTGGCAAAGCCAATAGAGCCAGCATTTGCTTATCCACCACCACCATTTCCAGCAAGGATTCAAAAGCATAAGCAAGACCAACAATTTAAGAGATTCTTGGAAGTTCATAAAAAAATGCAAATCAACATACCATTGGTAGATGCTCTTGAGCAGATGCCAAATTATGTTAAATTCATAAAGGACATTTTGTCCAAAAGAGGAAATTGGGAGATTTTGAGACTGTAGCTCTCACGAAGGATGCAGTGCCATGATCCTCAACTGATTTCCACCAAAGCTGAAAGATCCAGGAAGTTTTAATATTCCCTGTTGTAACCCCATCGACCCGATCTAGTCGCAAGATCGAACCGAACGAGTCACACGGGGAATATTAAAGTAAATCGAGAAGATTTACTTAATAAACAACCCTTGTATTTTTATTCTTT